>VZSE01007083.1:66692-104762 GCA_013398275.1 Promerops cafer
TACCTAATTTCTTCACCAGTAATGGGAGAGAGTCTGGACTGACGAGGGAGCGGCGACTGCACTGCTTGATCCGTGTGAGAAGGACGAGGCAAGGACCAGAAGCCGGCCTGCTGTTACTCTGGGAGATGGCTCTGCACTGTCACAGATAGAGAGAGTTATTTTAGAGTAAGTACTAAGCTTCAGTAATCTACAGGAATGAGGCTCCAGGATAATGTCCTAAGCAATTAGTGAGTGAGGCCTGTGAGCGCTGATCCAGGTCACGCAGTTCAGTTCTGCAAAGAAACTCAATACCAAATAGCCCTGCTGCCGGAAGCACAGCAGTGATGCAGGAGAGCAGCTCTGCCTTAGCCTGTTAGAGCTGTCCCGAGGGTCAGTGGGAAGGGGAAGGGAAGGTTTGCTCCTGGCAGAATCCTGCCTGTTCCCTGCTGAGCTGGGGCTGTGAGCTCTGCCTGTGGCGTTCCCCAGCACACAGCAGCCTGGCAGGCCCAGCCTGAGCCTCGCCGTTAGGTGGTGGTCTAGAACAACGAGAAGAAAATGCTGATTGAGATGTTTAGAGCAGCACAGGGAACTTGGCTGCAACTCTTCTGTGTAATGGGGGCTATTTTTTCAGTTGGGATTAGGGAAAGCAAATATTTTAGCATTAATTCTTTTTTTTTTCCCCATCTTGAATTATTAGTGAGATGTGCCACATCCTAATATGGATCATTTCCAGACACGTGCAACATGAAGACCACCCACATCTTAAATTCTGTTAAAACTTTATAGTCTTCTCTTCTTGTCTTGTTTTAACACACCTGCTGGAAGAATTACACTCTGAAGACACTGAAAGAGGGTGTAATGCTTTCCCAGTGTAGAGATCTGGCAGATCTGAGATTATTATGGTGGTCAGGGGCGCTAGGAGCAATTTCCATTCCAATTTATAAATGGTGTGTTAATCCAAATCCAGGTATTACTTAGAACTGGTGTCTAGGAAGTGGTAGTAATGAGCAAGTTGTGCAGAAGCTAAAAATTATAGAAGTGCTGCTTTGATGAAACTACCAAAGCCCTATGTTGCTGATTTAAAACTAGTTTGGGGTTTTTTTCCTGCTTCTTAGTATAAACATTTTCAAATACTTGGATAGAGAAGTTGTTCCTCCTAATCATATACCACTGATTTGTGACTTTCTGCCGCAGTAATAACAGGCAAGCAGTCTCCAATCTTGCTGGACCCTGATTATAGCCATTTTTTAAAAAGGCATGTCCTCAAATCTAGACTGAGTGCAGATGAGAATGGTGTTTTCCTTATGTTTTTGGAACTGTGGTTGCAGAGGTTTTTTGTGGGCTCACCTTGTGGAGCCTGTGCTGTCAGTAGCTGAGGGGCACTGTCAGTGCTGCAGAACCTGCAGCTGTTACTGATTTTCCACTAAAGGCTGCAATGATTTAACACGGGTAGATACACGTTCTTTTTCTCTACGTTCCACTGTGATTCCCACTTTCCAAATGTCTGTTCAAGCAATTCAGTCCTGTGTATTCAGTGCTACTCAGTGCTAACAGGCCTCCACTGATGACAGTGCTGGACAGTAAACACAAATAATTATTCAGTACCATTCAGCCAGAGATGATGCTCTGTGTGTCAGATGTTCATTTTAAATCCCTCTCTCACTTTGTTAGACCCTGCTGTAAAAGCAGCTCAGGATTTTTTATGGCAGTGCTGTGACCAGCATTTTTTTAGGGGTTCAGTAGAAGACAGGTTTGATGAGACATGTGAGGTGTTCACAGCAATGGTCTTTGATCAGTGTTATCTCAGGTCTTCAGGGATTAACAGCCACTGGCATTGATACAGACAAAATCCTTTTCACTGCAGTCTGTAGACTCCCTATCCTTTCCTCTGTGGTTTTTCCATGCACTGCCAGTGTAAATCAGTCTGCAGCTGTCAGAAATACTTGTCTAGTTGATGTTTTCATGATAGTTTGAAGCAGGAACTGAAGGCAGACAAACCAGTTAGTAGGGGTGAGCATCATCTGTGTGCTGATGCTCTGGCACAAAGCTGCTGTTCATGTCTCTTGCTTCTAGGAGATGGTACTTCAGGAATGTCCCAATGATTCTTACAATACTTTGGTTTTAGGAAGCTCTTATTTTCTATATAATGTGGTTTTTGTAAAAATGCTTGCAAAAAAAAAAGCAAACCCATAATACTGCAGTATTGTATCAAAATGCCATAAAGTATCAAAAGCCATAAATCCTTTTGGAAGTTCTGGACCCAAAACTAAAAAAGCACATTTTACTTACAGGAGCTCCCAGTAAGGAAAGCAGTAGACTAAAAGCCTGTGGCTAAAACAGAACAAAACCACAGATTTTACAGATTCTTTACAGGTCAGGTGCCAGTGTAGAGAAAGCCACTAATGTATCAAGATTTTGGCATCCCTTCCGACAGTAACCTGTAACTAACTTGATGCTCAGCCACTGTTCTGTGAGCACTTCCTGGTTGTGGGTACTTGCTCAGCAAACCCTCACCATCCTTGAGCATTTCCTCGAGACAATGGCCACCTTCAGCCTCAGACACGTGGAGGGGCAGCAGTAACAATAAGTACAAATAATACAAAAGAAACTTCCACTGAATCCAGTCCTAGATAATGTTCTCAGTTTCTTATTGCTTCCCAGAGAGGTACAAACTAATCCTGCTGTGCCCAGTTTGCCTGCCAGGCCAGCAGACCGAGACTGCCTTCAGGTTCCTGAAAAGTCCACAGCACACTCTGTACTGAGTGTTGTAGTTTAACCCCCTCAGGCACCTCAGCCCACACAGGCACTCACTGGCTCACGCCCCATGGTGGGATGAGGGGGAGAACGGGAAAAGTAAAAGTGAGAAAACTCTTGGATCAAGGTAGAGGCAATTTAACAGGTAAAACAAAAGCTGCACACACAAGCAAAGGAAAGTAAACCCAGGAATTCATTCACCACTTCCCCATGGGCCAGTCAGCCATCTCCGGGACAGGAGGGCTCCATCACACCTAGCAGTGACTTGGGAAGACAAACACCATCACTCAGAATGTTCCCCCTTCTTCCTCCCTCCCCCAGTTTATACACTGAGCATGACATTGTATGGCCTGGAATATGCCTTGGGTCAGGAGGGGTCAGTTGTCCCAGCTGTGTCCCCTCCCAGCTCCTGGTGCACCCCCAGCCTCCTCCCTGGCAAGACGCTGAGAAGCAGAAAAGGCCTTGACACTGTGTAAGCCCCGCTCAGCAATAGCAGAAACATCTCTTGTTATCAACACTGTTCTCAGCACAAAGCTGAAACACAGCTCTGGCCTGGTTACTGTGAAGAAAATTATCTCTACCCCAGCCAAAACTAACACACTGAGACTCTAAAAAAGTGTCCTAGTGTGCCTTTGAGTGATCCATTTGTCCCCCTCGGGAATAACATGAATAGTGTGTGTCGGATTACTCACGGGTCAGCTTTGATCAAGCTTTAAGATAAAGCAGTAGTTGCTTAGAGTTTTAGGCTTGAAAAATGGAACAAATGCTGACCAGGGAAAGCAGCAGTATGCATCATTAGAAGTCTATTTACAGCTCCTCTGGGGCTGTGCCTGTCTTGGCTGAGTTGGCGTCATGAGCCAGTACCACAGAAATCATCCTTGTACAGATTTGACCTGAAATCTTCCTGAATTTGCACCTTTCCTGGCTCTACTTCCTAAGCCTGACTGCAGATGTCCCATGAGCAGCCATCATGGACAGGCCAGGCCTCCCTTCTCACCTCCCTGCCATTGCACTGAGACATCACTAGATAAAGCAGGTGATTTGGTTTTCCCTCCTGCTTGTTGCTTTTCTCTGTCTTTTGTTACTTCTTAATGCAATCTTGCTCTTGATTTCAGCTTAATTTGTAATTGGAAGTAGCTTGTGCAGCTCTATAGCTTGGCTGGCTGCACTAAAAGGCAAGAAGGCCGAAGGACTAATAAGACAGCTAAAATTACTCCTCTATGAGAGTGTCAGGAAAGAAAGTTGTGAGCTCACAACAAACCAGTTTTTAGAAAGATTTTACTCAATACAGTCCAAACACATCAACACCACCACAGCAGGTGGCAGGCACAGGTCAGGAGCAACCACAGCAGGTCTGACAGTGCTCATTTGGCCAACCCAGCCTGCAGTGATGGGACACAGATTGGGATGGAGATCTGCACTCATTTCCTGTGAGTTTATTAATGAGTAAAAGCTTTAATGTGCTTCTTTCCCAGGTAGCCTGGAGGCTCTGGGGCAGTATTTGACAGTGGCTCAGCTGCTGCCAGAGCAAACAGCAGTCCTGTGGTCTACACAGTGCAGCGGGTCCTGGTGCCCAGTGGCAGGACCAGGGACACAAACTGAAACACAGGAGGGTCCCTCTGAACAGCAGGGGACACTTTCTCACTGAGGATGACAAAGCACTGGCATAGGATCTATTTAATTTCTTATTTTTGTGAAATCAGCAGCTGTGCTGATTCCCAGCATGCCAGCAGCATAACATAGCAGGATTTCATTCTGGATAGGTTCCAGTCCAGCTGCTGACTACCTTTCAAAAATCACTAATTCAGTCACATGCTATTTGTTAAGGCTTGAACATCTAACTAACGGTTGGTGAATCCAGGGCACTTTGTGGATAAGTTAATATTATCTAATTAGGATTATCATGCATACCTGGTGCTGATCTGTAGCACTCAAAACAATGGTTTCATTTTCTGTTAGCAATTCTTATATAGCTAATGTAGTATAGAATTATTTTGTGCCACCAAAAAAAAAAGAGTCTGAAGCTACACTAGAAAAGTAGAAGGAAATTATACCAAGGTGTTGCCTACGTTGACATCATGCATGAATTTTGCTTGCCATATATTACCAATTTCTTTGAAAATTAGTGTATACATCTGGAAAACAAACTATGTCTTACAGTGACTAAAGGTAAGGTAAAGGTTAAAAATTAATTACTGTGAAAGCAGCACTCAAAGCTAGCTTATTTAGCATATATTTATTCAGAAATCAGAGCTCTTGTGATGTTTTTATGGATTATTTTTGTGGTTTAAGGTAATCTTGGCTACAAATGCTCTCATAACAAACCTGGTTAAAAGTTAAGTATGGTTTGAAGCCAGCACAGAGTATAAATATACAGTTGCTGATATCAATCCTAATTTTGTCTCGTTTCAGAAAGGTCTTTACAGCTTAAGGATTCCCTGTTTAAATACTCGTTTTGCTAAACTCTGCGGGAGGAAGGTGATCCTGGTCCAGGGTCAGTGGGAGCGGAGTCGTGCTGAGGCAAAGGGACAGGAGCAGCTCTTTGTCAGAGGAGCAGGCCCACCCCACGTCCCTGAGGAAGGGATTCTTCTGCATTTGAATTCACTAAAACCAAAGTGAGAAGGAGTTTTCAGAAGCAATGGCTGATTTGTGGAAGGATCAGAGAATCCTGGCCTTGGCCTGGGAGCTCCTGTTGGTCATGGAAACAAGCTATAACTTCTAAGGAGTGACAAACTGTGGTAGATTGCAGCTCCCTCTTAACTCTGCAACTCACCTTTCAAATCAATTCACTTCATGTTGGAATATCTCAGCGTACAGAGACCAAGGAGCCATGGTTACCTTTGGAGAGTGTGCTCACAGCTTGGCTTCCAGAGGTTCTGAAGGCATCTCCCTTGCAGCCTTGTGTCCTCTGCTCTGAGGCATGGAGGTTGCCACATCCAGTTATGTTGTTTATAAACAAATAAAGCAGGCAACTGTCACCCTTTCTCTGCTTTTTAATAATGTGATTTGTCCTATGCAGAGCATACAGCTTGCATAAGTAACTGGACTGAAGTAAATGAGAGGTATAAATGTCAGGCAGGATCTGAGCTTGAGCTGAAGGTGTCACAAGATTTCCCATTGTAGTGCTGGATTAGTTCCTCACCTTTGCTACATCTTCCAGTGAAACGAATACAGGTGTATTGCTCACATGAGAACAATAATTGATGTTAAAATCTGGAAACCGGGGTCAAGACTTAAGAAGTGCTCTGGTTTTCAACACTAAAGATCTTACAGATTTCACTGTGTGGGTACACTGTAATGAAGTTAGTTTTGATTTGGAAGAGTGAATTATACTGTAAAAGTAGAGTAGCAGTGAGATAGAAAATACTTTAATTGAAGCCACCCTCTCGGGAACACCAAATCCTTGGCTGGCCTTGGCAGCTGTCATCCCCCTGTGTCTCAGTGCACAATCACTACATAAGCAATGGAGAAACCTCATCATTTTGAACTTGAAGATTAAAGCAATCCTTATTTACAGTTACACCCAGTGACCATTGTGCACAGGAAGTGTGTGATTATAAAAATACAGTTAGGACAAGTCTTACAAGTCTTCCCTACCTGACTACAGCAAAACAAATACCGCCTTTGTTGGATTAGGTAAACTGCAGAAATGCCCCTGCAGTGATGCAGAGCAGAGCGTGGCTTTGTAAAGTTTGTGCAAAGCTGTTACTTCTGGGGGCAGAGTCAGGGTTTTGGGGGCTCTGAAAAGCCTCTTTAGATTCTCATAAAGCATGGAATCTCAGAGAAGAATTTTCCTCTCAGGGCACTTTGAACTGGAACAGGAGCAACATCTGTTTTTACACCAAATGGTTTTGACAGACAATATCTTACAGGATAAAAAAAAATGTGTTCTGTTAGCAACCATAATTGTTTGAGCCATAGGGCTTGGTTTGCTCAAGTAAACATATGTTACCTCCTGTCACACTCCTGGGTATTCCCAAGAGAAGCCACACCAGGCTGACAGATGTGACACACGCTCTATGGGAGTGCAGTGCTGGAGGCCAGGCTGGCTGCCCTGGCACTTCTCTCTTGACCCTGTATTTCCATGGTGCCTGTCTGAACATCCACTCCCCATCCTGTTCCCTCTGCCCCTCCCCTGCAGGTGCTGCCGGTGACAGTGAGTGGCTCAGGCATTGCTCCACCTGCATGGCCGTGGAAGGACAGGGGCTGAGGAGCCTACAAGCACAAGGTAAGGGTGAAGAGGACGTGGCCTGAGGGTCTGTAATGCCTTCACCACAGAGGGATGTTCAGCTGCAGCCTGAGTTTATGGGCAGGTGATCCATCCCATGAGCAGCAGCTAATGGCAAACAGCGTTCCTTCTCTCCACTGCGCACGGGGGTCTGTCTTTGCACTGACAACATCTCACACCAAATTTTGAAGCCTTGAGACTACATTGCAGCAGACAGCTGGGAATTCAGAGCACAAAGTACTCACTTCTTCTGTATGAAAACATTCCTGCAGCCAGCAGAAGGACAGCTATGCATAAGACAGAAGTAGATCCATCTTGGGAGGCAGGACGGTATTTAATCATCAAAACTAGTGCAGGAGATATCATTTCAGAGTTTTTCAGTCAGTCTGACAGGCACTGAAGGAAAGGGTTTCAGTGAACTCCCCCATTTCTGGCCAGCACTTTTGTAGTGCATTCAGATTTTTCTAGTCCCTCCTGCAGAGGCAACATATAGTTTTGCAGTTCTTTTAAGTAGCATCAAGGACATTGTGTTCCAGTTCCGCATCCCTGATGTATCAATTAACTTGAGTGACTTGGAACTCTTACCTTGAAGCTGTGCACATAATGTTGACATTAAAAAAGAAAATGCTGCCAACATTTGTTGAAGTGCCAAAAAGAAAGTGCTCTGTTCAGGCTCACACCAACCACCTCATTGTTCCCATCCTATCTCACAGGATAATCAGAAAGTGCCTCGGCGATTCTCCACCCTTTCCTCATTTTCTCTGCAGGGAAGCATGAGATCAGCAGCTTTCTCCTTTTGTTCATTTTTGTCCTTTGCATGACTATTTGTTTTGATTTATTAGAATTTATTTTCTCAAATAGAAAAAAAAATCATGGGGTATAATGCAGGGATAACTGCAGCCCATGGAAACTGTCTCTGGAGACCTCCTGTAGCCAAGTAGACTCCCCAGAATTGTTCAGAGCACTTGAATGTTGAGTTTCTGCTCCAAATTTTACTATATGTAGAGGCAGCACAGGGAGATTAACCTGTCTGAGCTAAAGAAAGCCTTGGTGAACACCACTGTAGTGATTAGCAGGTTTGTAATTGCTAATTTGGCATTCTAGTATTTAGTGATGTCTCTGGAAATAGGAGGTGTTAGTGATATAGAAATATTTACAAATAGCTTCCAGCTAGACAGTAAACAAAGACACAAGTCTATTAGTGCCAGGAAAGAAATTCCCTGCTCCTAACATATAAGAATCAAAAATAGCAACCAAAATCAAGAAATCTGCAAGATTTAGGAGATACTTTAGCAAAATAGGAAGTACACTTTGCATAATTATGTCATTACTGCAACTATTGGGACTGTTACCTCTTTTAGAGAGTTTGGTCACCATGCCAAGCCAATTTATTTTAACCTGTGAAGATTTTGGCGATGTCAGATGACAAACCATATTTAATTCCTCATGTAAACTCAGGAATTACATCTGTACCTTACAAACCCATGAGCACTAGCCATAAATAAGCCAACCCTTGTTGGTGCAGAATTCTTTTTGGTAAAACTTCCTGTGCTTTACTCATATAAACTCTGAGTCTCTGTAATCAATCCCTTCCTTTCCCAGCTGTATAGCAAATGCCTTAAACTAAATGGGATAAGAGGTTCTGGCCACAAGCTATTTTACACTGTTCAAGGCGAGACAGGCCAACAAGGAAAGTGCCTGAAGTGAGGCCTGGGTAGCCACTCTTCTGGCAGCACAATGTGTACTTTTAGCTACTGGCAGAGTAACAAAATGAAAGAACTTGAGGTCAAATCAATCCCCAGCCATAAATACGAGGCATTGACCTTAACAACACTTCTTTGGTACATCTAATAGCAAAATTACATAGAAGGTGATGTTTCCATTATGATTCATTTTCTCAGCCTCAGAGGTACCTATCATTGCTACCCTGTATTGCCTAGTTCCCATTCCCATTATTTTTTATCTAACTTCCAACCTTTTTATGGTGTTATTTCTATTTTTCTGTCAAAACTGCGAAGGAATATAACCAGCATATGCAGAGTAATCTGAAAAGATTATCAAAACTGAAAGATTTCCAACTGTTGATCTTTTCATCTCTGCCAGATTCTGCCGTAGAGTTGCCTTTCATTCTCCCCATCTAATGCTGCTTCCTTCCCTCTCTGTGAGACAGCCACTCTCCTTAAGAGGATTCCAGCAGAAAGGGGAGCAAGGCAAGCTTTCCATGCTCTGGTTGCACCAGGGTTCCTGTGATGAGCAGGGAAGTTGTGTTCTCCACAGCAGTGCCTGGGACTCTGTGGGTTTAGTGGATTTCATTTGCATGCCATGAGGGATTACTCTAATCTTCAGGTACACAAAGCAGAGGTAATTCACCTTTTAATCCATATTTAGCAAAAGCCTTTCAACACACCTCTGTAGTGAAGCTGACTGTCCTTAGCATTTGAGTACCAAATGCTATCATGGAAAAAGAATAGAAGTTCTGGAACTCTGGGAACACTGGAGTTAAGAGCCCAGGCAGTCTGCATGGTACTGGTTTCTGTCTGTGTGTTACTGTCCTGAGCTAGGAATGGTCTGCAGTGCTGCAGATCAGCCCACTCTAAGCATGGACACAGCTGTAAATTAAAACAGTTTATAAAAAAAAACCAACCAAAAACAACAAACCAAAAACCAAGAAAGGGAGAATGAGAAGGAACAAACAACAAAAAGCAAGGTGGGAGCAGGAGTCTGAAAGTAAAATGAGCTTCAAGCCCAAGAGACTGAGGAGAGTCACACAGGCATTCATCACCACCAGCCTGGCCTCAGCAGCAGGGAAGGGGGCAAAAATAGGGGTTAGCACCCACATCCCCCTCTTGCTGAAGACAGGGGATGAGCATGGATTGCTGGCAGCACTTTGGGAATATCAGCTCACACAGGTGTGCAGGGTGGTGCTGAGGATGTTCTCCTGCTCTGGAGCAGCCCACAATTAACATGGCACAAGGGATGGTGCTTCCTGCTACAGCTCTCCTGACTCCTGCTACACCTCCAAGATGCAAAGCCCTTTGCCTCTTACGGTACAAGAAGGACTGGGTTTCTACACCTGAAAAACAGCTGATGTGGGAGGGGTCACTATGGCTCTCTAGTAAATTGAAGAAGTTTAAAAAAAATTAGAAATTGAAGTAGTTAAAACAATGGGTATGACTTAAACACTTCAGAGCTACATACATATAAATAATATAAATTAATAATAGCAACATAAAAATGTTTAAAATTGGGCTATACTTTGTTTCTGTATTCACAAGTTAAGAGCTTCTTGGAATTCTTAGTAATATCTACAGTGCACTTTTGGGGAAAAAAAAAAAACTTTTCTGACCTACCTTTCCCCTTCAGCTGTCACAGTCTGCAAGCCCCCTGGAATTGTAAATGTTCTTAGTCCTGAAAATTGCTCCATCACTGCTTTTAATTTGCCTCATCTCTTACTGTGTTGTGCTTGACTCACAATTGAATAATTGGTCTCAGTACAGAGCATAAAAAACAGAATCTTAGGGAAAGTAAATTAATGCACCCACTACTGCAGGTACAGTCCACTAATGAAATTATGGACTAGAAGCTCATGTCCTTGTAGCTACCCTTAATCAGCAACATAAATGTTCATGGAGAACAGTGCATAATTCAGCTTTTTATTCAGCTGAGTCTGTATCTTTGAACAAATCACTTCCAAAACTAATTCTTTTGACTGCTAAAGTGAAAGGTAACTGAAAAAGCATTCAGAAAACAAGATATATTTTAACTGTCAAATTGGGGAGACAGTATTTAGAATTTCAAGCTTAGTGGGACATATATTGCTCTTATAAAAATCCACAGTTATTACATTAATTTGGTGAAGTTGAATCTACCCAGAAACTAAATATTTCTGTACAAGTTATAGAATTTTTTTAAAAAGAAGTTTAAATGTAATATTAATATTAAATATATTTTAAAGTTATTAAATTAAAAACAGGAAAGTGTACGACATCAAAGATATAATAATTTCTGAGCTACTTGAACAACAAGTACGCTTTGCTTGGATGAAGGTTATATCTGTTATGCATCTGGCAGTGACATACTGACCTAGCTGCAGGGTTTGTTTTCATTTAAGGGGAAGCTGAGAAGGTCTCTTCAGTGGGTGACCACAGACCCCACTGAAAAACTCAGGGTCCCCTTTATTGTCCCTTAAATGCCTTACAACACAAACACACTGTGTTAGGAAATGCCACGTTCCCTAGGTCCCAGTGGATAAGTTCCAGCTGAGCAGGGAGCAGCCCTAGTACTGCCAGAAAGAGAAGGAAGGATTAACTCAGGGGCACAGGCAGTTCAGGTTCAGGCTGCAGTGGGTACAGAGAAATCCAAACTTCTTGGAGGCAAAAGAGAATTTCTCCACCACTGAATCAAAACCACTCTGGCCGCTGTCCCCAAAGCCAATTTCCTGTACTCCTCCAGTGCAATGTGACTTTTACTGGAACTTCAAATGTGAGTGCTAGCACTGATATATCTGAGGAGCAGACCTTTGAAACTGTGGTTGTAAATAATTTTGGCAAGATTTTAAAGTGAATTTCACTGAATGTGTGATCTAAAATCTTAACAGTCTGGCCTTGACTGATGTAATGGAAGTGAACAACTATTCTTAAGTAAAATTAATGCTGTGCAGGACATGAACACAAGGTCCAGGAGTCAGAACAAAATTTGCTGCCCAAGAAAGTGTTTAGTCTCCATAAAAGCCTGAGACGATGACATACACACAAGTGGACCAGGATCGTGGCTTTTTGGCAACAGAAACTGGTTCACTAGGTTACCACTTTCTACAGACACCAACAACCAGCCAAATCCCAGCTTTGCAACATAAACTATCATGGTCCAGTTTCTTGATAGTGTGTTAGAAATCATGCTTTCCAAATCGGCCTTCTGGTTTAATAAGTTTCTGGGATAAAACAGCTTTTATCATCAAAAAATTGAAGTTGAAAAAAAGAGAATTTGCTTAATGTGTTTGATTACATAATTGAGGCTATGGATAAAATGGGAACAAATGCACTTCTATCTTCAATAGTATTCTCTAAGAACAAAGATGGCATCATCTTAAGAGTAGTATTAGTTTTGAGATATGTATATATTTCAGATATATATTTCAAAAGGCTTGAAAGTTTTCATTCTGTTTATAATTGCACGGCTCAGTATGATAAACCTTTCTCTCAAAGTATGCATGTGCACAGAAAAAGGAAACCAGACACATCAAAAATCTGGACAGAGAAAGTATAGCATAGATAAATCTGAAGCTTGGCATCTGCTGGGAGTTTAGAGCTTGTTTAATTCTTTAGATTAAGTAGTTTGTGGTTCATTGATGTCATCAGGAGAACAGGCATAACTTACAGTTTCAAAAAATGCCTGACTTAAAGCTCAAAGCATATGGCAATAGCTGTTGCTTTAGCCCAGGAGACTGCCACACAGAGTTGGAATCTGTGGTGTGCTTTAGTATTTTGTCAGCAATTATGATCAAAATGAAGAATTTCAGAAGCAAAACCTTCTGAGTTTTGGTTGATTTAACATTTTGCTTGTGCTCCAGATATAATCAGTATCATTTGTATCTTAGAAAGTAAGGCTCAGGAAGGGTAACAAAGTGTATCCACCAAGAAATAATCTATTCCATTCTTCATTTCCATAACCACCCTCCTTATTTGTAAGAGCTGTCAGCAGCAAATGCTTCTGCATATTGTTGTGGGTGTGCACCAGCACAGCCTTGATGGCCAGGATAACCCTTGGGATCACGGCTGGCCAGAGGGCAGGGTCCTTTCTGCAGAAGGCTTGTGACACTCTCTGTGGGTTGGGAAGAGGGGTGGGGGGAGAAGATTGCCCAGGAAGAGGCGTCGGATGTGGGTAAACACTGAACAAACCTGCAGAATGAAAATTAGCAGCCTCCTTTGCAGTTTCCTTGGCGCCGGCACTTCCCGCGGGGGCACGGCCGGCGGCCGCGGCCGGGGGCAGCGGCTGGTCAGACGCCTTGTCTCGGTGCTTTGGAGGATTGCCTGGCTCTGGCTGCACTCAGCAGTCAAACCCACTGCCAGGCTTTTTTATAGCTCATATCTCCAACTGTTTGGCCTTGTTTCTCTCCTGGTGTATGGCTCACACATCTGCCCTCCCAAGCTGCTCACCAGCCACTGACTTTTCTCCTGCTGTTCCTTTAGATTTGGCCACTGCCCCTGGTTGTCTCTTGGCCTTCTGCTTTACCTCATTGTTTCTCTTGATACAGACAACATTGATATGGTTAAGTTATCTGGTTTGGAGACTTCAGAAGATTCAAAGTCATTGCAGGAGGGTAACAGGGGCTTGCCCTGAGGGCATTTGTCTGCTTGCAGCAGAGGCCAGAGCTCATCAAAGGGCATCTTTTAGCTCTTTGGTAGCAAAAAAGTGCACAGTTTGTCTGTCAGGTCCTGACAGACATGGACCATCATAATCATTACACCAATCACCACAACCACAAATAATTTGGACCTCTGTAAGCAGACATGTGAGGTTTGGTGATACAATCTCAGTCCTGAAAAAATAATGTAAGTGTGCTTCAGTGCTCTACATTGAAGATTCAGCTTTTAACAGAGCCAACAGACATAGCAGCTCCCTTTCACTGGGAATCTACATTTTCATTTCCCACCTCAGATTTAGCAGTACTAAAGTAATCTTGAACCTTTGCATCAGGCAGGTGTTGGAAACAAGAATTGTTTTATGTAAGTAAAGGCACCAAAGATAGGTTAGATGATGCACTGAATCCAGCTATATAATTATCTCCTTGCTGATGGTCTCAAAAAGCCTTCCCTCCAAGTAAGTCAAGTGATGACAAATATTATTTCTCAGGGATTTATAACTTTCTTTCATTTCCCTGTAGATCAGGGTGACAAGATAATTATATGGAACACTCTATAGAGAAGAAGTTGTAGATTCAGCAAACATCCACAGAAAGAGGCAAGCAACAAGGCAAAGCAGCAAGGAAGATAACATGCACAAAAACTCTACTGAATACTGACATACCAGAAAACCAAATAATCTAATGGTGGAATTAGGACCAACTTTGCATAAAATACAACGCTGAAATTATAGCAAGAATAGGAGAAAGTTTGCTGACACTTGGCACCTGACACTGTTACCTGTGATGATCCCAGGGCAGACCTGAAAGAGCTCTCAGCAGCAAGAACAATTTGGTTGAAGGTGTTGAATGTCTTCATACATTGCCTTTTCTAACAGGATTCTACATCTCACCTGGACGTTTCAGGGAGACATCTCATAATCTATCTTTCTATAATACATCCAGCTCTGCCAGATCAGCTGAACAAACAACTTTCAGTGATGAGATTATTTGTATTAAAACACCATTTAAATTGCACTCACTAAAGTATGGAAACCTGTCAAGGCTTTGTGCCTTTTTTGATACTGACTGTTTCAATAGAAAAAAATTATGTGATATCTGGCCTCCCTTTCAGTTGCTATGGAGTTATGTGGATACTGGGAAAATTTACCTTTCACTTATGCTTGGTCTAATAGACATTATAATGAAAATATTTGATTGAATAAGATGCATAAGATAACCCAGCTGGTGACTTTCCATCTTGTCAGGAACATGAAGCCCATTCCCTGAAATAAATTGCTAGTTCAGTTTCACATATCTGCTGGGGCTAAACAGCCTGTTACTGTAGGATGGAAAAAGACAGATTCAGCAGCAACCACAGAAACCTGGCCCAGGATAATTTGGCAGAGATTAGGCCTTGGCTTGGCGCAGTGCCTGGGAGCAAATTACATCCATGCCACTGGACTTAGTGGCCTTTCTCATATGGTCATTGCTATATGCTCCTACAGTGACTTAGCATCTACCTCCATTTAGGTACTTATTTCCTCAAATACCTTCAAAACACCAATACTGTAACTATCAGGAGATTTCTAGTGATTACGTGCTTGGCACTCAGAAGCCTCATCTCTCTAACCTAGTTTGGCTTTTATGCCTCTCTTTGATAGTCATTTTGGATAAATTTTGCTGTTCTCTGTCCTTTCCACTACATTTCCTGGCACAAATTTCTATCAATTCACTGTGAACGTGGCTTTTTGGCCAGCTCTCAGGCTTGAGAAAGATTCAGTGAAAGTACAGCAAAGGGAATTCTAGTCAGAAAAGTACAGAGATTAGGGGAAAGAATACCCAGAAGTCTGACTTTCTGCCAGGAGATTGACTTTGCACTGGCTGGCAGTGGAGCTGCACTGTCTGATAGCTGCTGTCACTCTGTGGGAAGAAAAGGATTGGTCATCATCAAGGATGTGCAGCAGGCCTTCCTGGGTCACCATTCCCTGTGCAGGGAATATCACACGGGATATCAGGACAGGTCAAAGAGAGGAGCTGTCTCACCAGTGTCTCCGTTTGGGAGGAAGTGAGTTTTTTTGGGAAGTTTTAGTTAAACCAATCAGTGGTCAGATTCGAATATTGACACCTGGTGTGACCACTGAAGACGTGAGTCACCTCTGAAGACACACGGGGTTAAAAGCAGAGATTTCCCAGAGTTCGCTCTCTTTCGCCCGTGGTAGCCCAGGGAGCGGCACCGTCTCTGCCCCGCCCGGCCACATGGCTGGGTGGGGGAGGGAGCCATGGAGGCCCAGGCTGAGGTAGGCCGGAGCCCCGGAGAGAGAGAGAAGGTGGAAGGGAATGGAACCGGGCCAGCCCCTGCAGGACCGAGGGGTGGAGAAAACACCGAGGTATCTTTTGTTCCCCCCCCAACCCCAGAAGAGAGAGCGAGCGAGCCTGTGCCGGCAGAGGAGGCGGCAGGGGGGGGGTGATGCCCAGCATGTGGGAGTGCCACCGTGAGATCTCAGTGCCCTGAGGGCAGCGGAGCTCGGACTTTTAACCCTTTCCTGGGTGAAGGAAACTTTGTGAAACATTAGTCCTCCTGGCTGGTGGTTGGAGAGAGAAGAGAGACAGTCTGGGACCTGAGATGTTAAGAAGATGTGGAAAAGCTGAAGTGGGAGGAGATGATGGAGTGGCTTTTTTAGCTGGACTTTTCTTGTATAGCCATAGACTGAACCAAGCTACCTGTAATACATGAGACTGCATTTGGGTGGATGCTATAGCCTGAGCCAAGAGACTGACCTGCTGTAATGATATTATATAAAGGAGTGAACAGAGGAAGATGAAGAGGGCGTGGTGGTGCCTTCCATCTTCAGGGAGAAGAGCTCTGTTCTTGAGAAAACCCTCGGCCCCAGGGGATGAGAAAATGGGGGGGACTGTTGTCCCAAAAATGAGACACGGTTGTTTTTTTGGCACTTGGCAAAGCATCCTTGAAGAGCATGCTGTGAGCAGTTTCGGTCCATGGACGGTGGTGAGAGCACTGTACATGGAAGGAGCATGTCACCATGGCAGAGTTTCTCCGGGCGGTGCCATGTGTGACAAGGAAACATGGGGAGTTTCAACCCTGTTTCGTGGGGAGGACTGTGGTACAAGAGAGACTCCTCTCTCCCCTGATGGACTGAAAATTGATTACTTGAGTGAAGGTAACTTGATCAGGATTCCAAGATTTTTTGTCTCACTGTGCTTCGGTGAAATTTGGTGGGAGGAGGAGGAATAGTTTAAAAGGTTTTCATTCTGTTTCCTGTGTGTTTTTGATTTTAGTCTGTAGTTTAATAAAGTTCTTATTTTTCTCTCTTTTTCTAAGTTTAAGCCTGCTCTGCTCTGTTCCTGGTCACATCTCACAGCAGTTAGTTAAAGAAAATACATTTTCATGAGGGCGCTGGCATTGGGCCAGCGCCAAACCCTGACAACCAGTCACAGCCGGCACTGAACTGGGTTGTTTCCGGTACTGGTGAAGCATCACAAGTACTTTTTTTTTAGTTTCATCTTGAAGGCTTTTATTCAGGATATGGCAAATGGGATCATTGTGACCTCAGCTCAGCTCCATCTGCTGATAGAGACTTTATTTTTGGCCATAGTGTCACAATTGCTTTAAATAATTGAGACTGAAAACCTCCAGGATGATTCCTGCAATGAAAGTCGTAATGCTTCCCGTAGCATCCTGCTCTGGGACAAGGTGTAGAAGGAAGCTGAAAACCTGAGCTCAGCCTGCAGGCAGGGAAAGGCTGTGCATGGAAGCACAGCTGCTGTCTGCAACGCAGGGCAGGTTCCTGAGCTGGCCCTGGCTTAGCTGGCCAGGACCCCACTGTTTGTCAGGAGGCAGATTTGTCCTGGCACAGCAGCTGCTCTGGCTGTGGTGTGAGACACAGAGCAGTGTCAAGATCCTGAGGGCATGTGCTCAGGGGAGAGAAAAGCAGAGAGAGGAGGCAGGGCAGCACAGAGGTGCAAAGCTTACAGGAACCAGACCAAGGATCCCTAAACTTGCCTCCTGCTTTAGTTAGCTTAGAATCAACACCTTACATTTTTGATGGATAGATGTGACCACATACTTCTACTTCCTTAGGCTGAACTCAAGTTAGCAAAAAAATTACGGCTGGCTGAAAACAAATAAAACCGACACACGTTGTGCCTTTTGGCTCTGAGCCAGTGGGGTGTACACTCAGCAGTTTTTTCAAAGACTTGAGACATGCTTCTTAGCAAGAAAATCCCTGAAAGTGAAAGTTCCCACACGACAGTTAGACTGCAGGAATGATGGATTGGACAAAAAAAACTGACATTGCAAATCTTGCTGTGGACTGGAGGCAGTGGAGAACACCCAACTGCAGGAGCACAGGACTCTGTCAAATCTGGATTACTTTGCTTATTTATGCTATGGACAATATGTATGTGCTACAGTCAATGGCTATCCTGTCTCCATCCACACACATATAACACGACTACTGTTACAAGTCTGTAATGGTGGCTTTCTGTGTCAGTTTATAGGCAGGTTTCTTGAAAGACAGCTGGTTTTGGCTTTCGAACAACAACCAGCACTCACTGAAAGCACTGTACAAAGATTTTTAGTGGCTTAGGAGTTGCCTGTCCTGTTCCCAGTGCATGTTGCCCCTGTCACTGATGGCAGAACCACAGGGGCAGTATAACTAAGTTCCAACAGGAAAAGACTGAAGGGCCATGGACATTAAATTCACATCCCACCCTTGGAAATTAGTTCTGCCTAGTGAAGCTGGAAATAATAGTTGTGAAGTGCATTGACGAAGAGGGCTTCACAGATGCTACCCATATGAAACATTTCAGTGGAGGAACCCTCACTCTGTAAAAGCCACTCATGCCCTAAGCTGCTTTTTCAATGAGGAACTCCCACTGAAATTGCTGAAGAGGAGAAAGCAGCCTTGGTTAAGACAAGGGATATATTTCATTGGAAGTAATCCTAGATAAATTTAAATTACTTGCAAATTTTGATTTATTTCAACAGGATGGGACCTTGTCCACTTTGGATGTAGTGGAGATGAACTCCATAGGATGGCAAGTCACGTAACTTTTCACGTTTTAGTGCAGGAATTCCAAGCAAGGCATCCCTTCTAATATGCATGTAATGAAGCACAGTCACTCTTCTGCTGTTCCCAGCCTCTTTACAGCCACAAGTTAGGCAGAAATCAGCTGCTATCTGATCTCACATATTATCTTTGATGCCCAAGTTGTATTGCATGACCAAAGAACTCAGGAGCAATTATAAATTAATTAACACAGACACAATTCAACACTAAGCAAATGGGGTATACGTCAGTCTAAAAATATCTTAATGTTAAATTTCAAAAATCCCAGGTGACTCTCCACAATAACACATCTGGAAAGCTCAGTTTTTGCTCTCTCCAGTGACAGCACACAGAGCTGGATCCCAGTCCTTGGTCTAGTCACTCTTCCTAAGCAGATGTCCTCACCTGCCCGATGCCTTTCTGAAGCCAGCAGGCCTCTGTATAAGAATCAGCAACTCACTTCTCATCCTCAGTGGCAGAACTGAGCCAAAGCAAGAAAGAATGAAAGAAAGAAGAAAACACCTCATTTCTGATTAATCAAATAGGCTAATCACATATAGCGAGGAAAGGCCCTGCAGAAATGTATTTATAACACATAGGATGTCAAACAAATCAGTGACAGAGGGAGAATGACTTGAGCAAGTTAAGTGTCCAAATAATCCATCAGGCTTTGAGTTGGCAAGAATGCTACAGGACCAGATGTAGGCTGTGAATCAGCAGCTTTGGAATGCCAGCACAGAAAGAATGGCAAGAGTGATCCAAGGGGGGACAGAGGCATGCAGAAACTGCTCCAAGACCATTTTAGCAAAGCACATGTTTCTAACATATATTTATGTCCCTATGATGATAAAGTAATGGCTCAAATGCTTACTAGCTTGGCTTACTAGCATTAATTGAGGTCAAAAAGACTTCTTCATGTCTTGAACAGATGAAATCTACTCCTGACCAGGCACTAAGGCAAAATGTAAAATTAAAACCCATGCTTTAGAAAGACCCATTTGCTGGAGAGTGGAAGTAAAATGCTGCATTACTGCTGCTTAGTTTCCAAAATCTGCCTGCCTTAGACTGACTTAGACTTCCTTAGACTGACTTCTGTCTCTGCTGCCACCAGAGCAGGCTGAAGAAGGAGTGGAGGCGAGCTCTCCCCTGCCGCTGGCAATGCGGTGCCAAGGGCCGGATTCCTTTCAGCGGGTGGGGATGAGAGGCATGCTGAGGGCATTTGCTCCCGGCTCACTTTGGCTGTTTGCTAAACAGCCTTAGGGGAGATGTGGGTCCAGCAGGAGGGTATCCAGCTTGGCAGGTATCCCTACCCTCACCCTGCCCATTGCTCTCCCTCCTTGGCCATGGGTGATCCAGGATTATTGCAGTAACCAGGCTTCCTTACTAAAGATCTTTTGGACTCTGTGAAAAGATACTTCACAGGTCAGTGAGAGTCCTTATACCATTTTCTTTTTGGCACTCCTTTCTTAACTCCTATGAGAGGTGAGTGATACCAAAACACTTTTTGTCCTCTTTGTTCCATTTGAACTCATAGTCCCTGTGCCCTTCTAGAGAAAAAGACTATGTTCACTAGGGAAAGGAAATGAAGAAACAGGAAAAGCACATGATTGTCCTGGAAGACTTATCTTTATTTTCTTGAATTAAGCCATACTTCAGGATATTTTGCAGGGATTAGAATATATCTATTTAACTTCAAATGTCTCTTACTGATTTTATGATTAATTTTTCTTTTCTTTCCTTTTTTATCTTGAATGGGGAAAATGTAATTAATTTCTAAAATTTTAACAATAACTTTTTCTCTGACTTTCAACCCAGGAAAAAACTTCTAATAAATTTCTCTATCATCTGACTGACTGTGAGTATACCCTGGTCTGCTCAACATACAAAGAGACCATTGTCAATAGTCAGAAAACACCTCAGCACTTCAAAAAGAAATCACATGAGAGGACCTTTCTGATGCCCAGATGGGTCAGTTGGCAGGAGAAGGACTGATAGCAATGAGAACCCTACTTTGCATGTGTTTATAATTACCACACAGGCTGCTTAAGATATTTTTTTTTTTTTTTGTCGTGACTCTGCTGTCAGCAAAGTCAAACATCTTTATGGCTTCCATAATGTACCTGAAGATGCATCTTCCTTGAAATCCATTTCAGCATTACAAGGCAGGAATATTCATGTCACAAAGGTAGCAGGGACTGTTTTCTTCTTTCAATTAGAAATTAATTATATCTTTGACTAGTTCCTCAAATTACTTTGATCTAGTCCAGAACAGCAGGATAGCAACACTTCTTTTGCTATGCTAGTGAATTCTCTGGATGTAATTGGGATGAAGACAGGACAAAGAAAAAGAAAATGAACAAGAAAATATTAAGAGAATTTCTAGTGTTCTGTTCTGCTTCTCAGGCAAAAAATCGCATGCAAGATGGTAATGCACTGGACCATGGGCTGTGGTCAGGAGGAGAACACTGTTTTCAGAGGACAATTGCAAATCTCCATTCCTTAGACTGGAGCTGTGCTGCTGCTCTGGGGCATTGGGATCAATGACATTCCTTTCAGTCCCACTGTGCCCAAACGAAGACCTGGGGAAATTCAGTAACAGTCTCTGTGGGCCCTCTGCCCTCACTGCATTCGTAGCTGCAGCTGCCTGAACGGAGGGAGGAGCAGCAGAAGCATTGTCACCCACCCCTAATCTAGCTCAAACCTTGAAAAGACCACAGGTAGGATGAGAGATTTATGTTGTGTTCAGGCTTCACGTGCTGCTGCCCAGGTTGCTGCCCTGTGTGACAAAAGGGGCAGTTTGGGTTCTGAGGACACCGCCGTGCAGGGAACTGGCCCATGGCTCCTTGCAGAACACCAGGCAAATACCTGGCAGCAGCGTGCTGCTGCCAATGGGAGAACTGACCCAAACTGTTTGTTAGAAGCATAAATTATGCCTCTCATTGCAAAGCACCTGGGCATTTAGAAATTTGGAAGTGGTTTTTTGTACTGTTTAAGCATGACAGGAAGCTCCTCAAACAAGTGCAATTTCTTGTTTCAGTTAGTGTATGGTGAAACTAATCTTGCCCTTATAAAAAGAAGAGCTGGCTCCTGTTTAACATCTCTCCTCTGATAAAAGACTTGAAATAATGTAAATAAAATGAAATAAATCAGAATAAAAAACTACCATGTATATTTCACATGAAGTGAACCTGCTATGGCTGCTAAATACTTACAGGCAATATGTGATATGCTTTGATTAGTCACTTGTTTACGTAATACAGATATTTTGCTCTCCAAAGTAATATGAAGAAAAGACAAAGTAAAACAGAATGTAAAAATACCCAACCAGCCCTATGCCTAATGCCTTGTGTTTGCAGGTCAAATAAAGCAGAACCCTTTGCAACCCTTTCTGGAAAGTTTATGGGTTTGGATATTATCTCACCTAGCAGAAAATCACTGAGAAATGTCAAATTTAAGAAAGACTTCATCAGCAAAAGTGTGACACCTCAAATAAATGGATTAAAGTAAGTTGATCTGCATCTTGAACTAGAGATCAGCAGTGTGGCTCTGTGTTTAATCCTTTGCCAGTTGTGCCACTGGGAATTTGTCTCTGCACTTGTAACCCAGGCAGAGAAATGGCATGCAAGGGAGAAAAGTGCTGGGAAGGCTCATTAATGCCTCTGTAAATAGCAGTTCTTGCCTTGTAAAGGCACTGGGAATGCTTTTTTTCATGAAGATTGGGTGAATACCCAAGCAGTCTCAACACTGATGGGCCTTGTATTGCTTTACAAACTTTATACAGACCTACAAGGGAAGAGGAAAATGTGTCTGCAAAGTATCTCAGTTGACCTGCAGGTAGACTTATGCTATCAATTAACACTTTGATATTGAAATGTTTCTTTACCTGCATCCCAAGGTAGCCACTAGCTAAAGTAAAAAGCCAACTCTTGGGTTTGCTAGTAAAAAACAGAGTGGATGCAGGGCACACAGAATGATTATGAGTTTGGCTGAGTCTACACATTTTTTCTGTTACATTCCCAGCCTGAATTGCAATATCAGAGACGACAATCATAATTTCACCTTGAGAAGCTAAAATACATGCCCCAAGAAAAGAAAACAAAACATTTTGTACATTCCAAATTGAATGAAATTATTTCCTTCACTGACTCATGGCAGCTTGTGCAGCATTGCCCGTGGTAGATTGTCAGACACCTGGTAATCAGCATATTGCCAGAACAATATAATACAGTCAGCTGTACAGACCTGATGTTTGTGACTTGAAATTATATGGCTTGCTAGAGCAAATGTTTCAAGTTTTGTCAGTGATACATTTGTTCTTCTGACAAAATAATTAAGCATTCTGTTAAAAAGAGTATTTTATTGTGGCAACCTCAGAAATAAGAAAACATCTATTACACACATCCATCACATTCATTTCCGCAGTTGGAAGGCAAATCATCTTTCATCTGATTGATTATCTCTGTGACATGGAGCTCTATTAACTTTATTTGAAAATATAAGCTAGTGTAATGCAGTCAAGAAGTTTGAATTTTGGCAGTGTCATCATATGCACATAATGTTAAGAGATGGTACTTATTAATCAATCATCAATTTGACTCATCTAAAACCACCATATGCCAAAAAAAAAATTGAAAGGAAATTCATCCAATCAAAATAATTATTTTATCTTTTGATTTCAATCAATAAAACTTCCATAGTCTTATTAATCAACTTTCTTTGATTCTTTAGGAAATCAAAAGCATTGCTGCAGGGTTAAAATTGGACAAAAAAAATCATGGGGATGGTTTGAATGAGGACTATTGCATTTAGATGAATCAGACTGTGAGCGCTTGCTTAGGGAGTCTGGAATTAGAATACTAAACAATTTTCTATTTTCAAATCCTGTATCTTGAATGATGTGGAATTCATTATTTTCACTTATAACTCAGCAGTGAAAACATCCTCTTACTGGGAAAAATGAACTTAAAAAGGCTGCAGAAATTTAAAAAATATTGATATTGCCCCTCTATTTAAATTTAATTTTGATTGCATATACTAAGAATTTTATGATTTGGTTCTAAATTATTTAAATACTTTAAATTATAGTAAGGACCACTTTATAAGCTCAATTTTATGAAAATGAACTGTGTATTTAAAGAAAAAGAAAAAAGCAAAAATACCCTCTAACATAAGATGTGGTTGATTATTTTTCATGCGATTATCTTTATTATCCCTTCCAAAAAAGCTGCTCACTTTGATAATCACATAAAGAAGTATATAAACTAAAAGAAAAAGTGCATGCTGTGCTCTGCCGGTGGAATGTCTGATTTTGATCATTGCAAAGTGTCAATTAAATACTTATAATACACTGGCAGATCAATTTTTTTAATGCTGTGTGGGTAGATAACTTCACCACACTATTCTGTCCTTAGGGTTTGTTTCCACTCAATCTGACATGCATTCATGGATATTGATGTTTCTGTTCCCACCTGGTGGGGAAAGCACAGAGTAGCCCATTACTGGCAGGCTGGTTAGTCAATCTTTAAAGGATTCCATTTTGAATCTGATTGCTCCTTACTTTTCTTTCAAATATACCACAGGCACCTGCCAAATTTGTCTCTTTGAGATAAAAGTAGGTGGTTTCCTTAAAATATAGAAAAATCTAGTTTCAGTTGGGCTTCTTTTTTTGTAGAGAAAATGCAATAATAGGGTGGGCAAAGCAATTGAGACCTCAGGCACGGGGAAGAGAGGATGTACATGAATGCCAGAAATGCAGTTATCCCAGAACCATGGAATAGCTGAGGCTGGAATAGCTGAGGCTGGAAGTGAGCTCTGGAGAGGATCTAGTCCTGCCTCCTGCTAATGCCCAGTGCCTTTCACTATGCACACTAATACCATTTGGTAGCTTCCCTCTGCTCATAACTCATGTCAGAGTCTAATCAGCCCTTTCAGAGGGCTAATGACAGAGCTCTCAAGCACTTCAGCTCAAAGTTTGAATCAATAATGTTTTAATGGATTCTATTTGATCTTAGCAAGATACAGAGAACCAATCTGATTCTACATAATTTGAATGCTTTCCTTCGAGTGAGTGCCAAATAAAAAGTTCCTCTGCTTTGGAGAAGCTGCTCTGAGGAGTGTACTAAACGTGTGCAGCACATCTGAGACTTTCATGTGATTAGAAATGTTGTTCTGAGACTTATGCATTGCTGTTATCAATACATTGCACATTGCTGCATATCTTATTGCAGTTTTCTGGAAGTCTACTTAAGGTGGGTCCAAACTTATATTTAAGGGTTCTGTGGGTAAACTTAAGCACCTGACTAAAATTACCTCACTTAGGAGTCCAGCTCAGTCTTCATCCTATCTAAGCTTTAGGCATTTAGGACTTGGATATCCAAAGCAAAGTTGGATTACCTGGGCTCTTTTACAGTCAATAGAAGGTACATGGGCCTCTCCAGAAGATAATTTATCTGACCTACCTTGCAGTAACATAAATCACCTTCTGGGCTATTTAAATTTGTTCATAGACTTCAAGAGGATACTAGGAACACTAGACTATGTGCTAGCTTACAGATGCTTAAAGAGGTTAGGTGGAATCTCTAGGTTTTAATTTTCTTGTTGTCTAACACTCTAGAAATCCTCCTGCCCAAGGCAAGGTCAAAAAAAAGAGAACATAACACCTCTCTGGCAGACAGCTTTCCTTTCAGCTTTCCTTGGTTAGAATGCTGAAGAGACTTTCCTGGACACCAGCCAGATTACAGAACATGAATACCAAGGTTCCTATATACTGTGGTATATCACGTTTCCTTAGACAATCTGTTTTCCCTTGCTATTTCTTAAAAAAAAAAATTATTAGCAGAAGAACAGTGTTTCCACACATAAAAGATTACTATTTTGGCTGTTTTTCTTTGCAGGAGCAAAGTAATCTCAAAAAATTAATAATCAATTTACCAGTTGACAGCAACTTTAAAGTCTAGTTTATATGATTTTGCCTCTTTTATGTTGAACCTTGAGGAAAGATCAAAGCAATAAATATTGGTAATCTCACAGGAAGCCGGTCTGAAGCAAACAAAACCTTTGCTCCTTTTTCTGTGTTCTCATTAAGTTACATAAATATCCTTCCTAGCAATGCAGTAAATTCTGTTGGCCATATATAAAAAGGAACAGAATTCAGCTTATTACCTATGACATAATTACCCTGTCTAGCAGGAATAAAAAACAAAGCAAAATTACTTTTGTTGCTTGTGTGTGCAGATAAAATCCTTACAGAACAAAGAAATGGATTTGCCAAGTGAAAAACTGTCAGGTTCTTATAATTTTTTTTTTCTCAGAGCAGAAATGCTCTTTAAAGTAAAAATCTTCTACATATCAGAACACACTGCTGTGAGCACTCTGCTGTACTTTCGTTAATACACACAAGATTTTCTGAAAGGGTTTCCTCTTGTATATCTTATAAAACCTTCCATGATCTTAATGAAGACTTGTATCACATTGAACTTTTTTGTTAATTCTAACGTGATGTGACCAACATGCCAGTACTTGTCTTTCAAAAAGACAAGTCATGCTGTTGAGCTGGGAAGTACAAGAAAGGAAATGCCTGTCTCTCAGGGAAAGAGCTGTGCCACTACCTACATCCAGCTACAAAGAAGAGAAAGGAAAAATGTACTTTGCACTCAAAGCCAAAACCAGCTCTTGTGACATCTTCAACATCCACAAAATGCTCAGTAGGGATTTCTGGAGAAATCTTTAATTTGGCCAAGAAGAAGAGGCCTAAGCAGGTCAGAGGCACAACCAACAGCCTTACAAGCTTACAAGCACTGCTTGTTATTCTCTGGGTTCAGGTCTCAGCACAGTCCAGAACATAGTAACAGAGGATTGAAAAAGACTACTTAGGTCACTGAACGATGCCCCAGGTAATCCAAGAACAGCTGCAACAGATATTTAGTCTTAAAAGATCCATACAACTCCATGAACAGCCCCATATCTCAGCTTGAATGCTATTCCTGATTCCCTGTGGGCCTGAGACACAAAGAAAAAGGAGTAAA
Organism: Promerops cafer; assembly: GCA_013398275.1. Lineage (NCBI taxonomy): Eukaryota > Metazoa > Chordata > Aves > Passeriformes > Nectariniidae > Promerops > Promerops cafer. Next base: position 93,090 of record VZSE01007083.1, read on the forward strand.
GCTGTATGTCTGGGGTACCATGAGAAGAAAGCAGGAGTGGTCATTTCCAAACACCCTTACAGCAGTAACAATTGGAAGTAAATGACCAAAAGATCCTAAGATGCTCCAAGAGCTCCTAACACCAGAAATAACAGCAGTGCCACTCACTGAGCACTCAGCTCAGGACCCAGTTGACTGCCAGAGCTAAGAACAGAAGTCCTGTAATGGGAGGCTACAGCATTGCAAACACACAGAATCTCCTCTCTAACCAGCATTTGGGTACCAGCCAGTAAATTGATACGAAAGCGCAGTGATCTCAAGCTTTAATTCTACCTCCACAGTCATTCTTATCTTATTTTGGAATCCCCATCCATAAATTTATCAATCTCCATCTTAAAACACTTTGAGTTCCTTATAACAATGTACCATTGTTGTCTACCTTTTCCCAAGGAAAGCTAGCCCTGGGGAATACAACAGGAATGGGATGCTTTTTTTTTCTTTTTAAATTTAAACAGTATGAACTTCTGTGTTAACCCTTACATCATTCTGCTAAATATTATACATCTAAAATAATAGTGACCACTGCTGTTTTCTGTAGACCAGGCTGTACCTTCGAGCAACAGAAGTAGGGCTGATGTATCTGTAATCCTTACACAGAAAGGATAGCTGCTCCAGGTAATCAATTAATGCATAAAATACTGCTACAATTGAATTCATAATTCCTCGATTAAATGCAGAACACATACAAGCGTAATTTTTTTCAAGACATACTAGCTACCCACCTAAGCCACTGTGACCCATGAGATGATGATAATGTCCAAGAGGGAGGATTTTCAGAAACAGTGACAGGATTAAAGAGGTATTCCTTCCTCTTGCATTCTTAAATGAATTTGGGGAATTATTTCTGCTCTGGATATTTGATCATCAATTTTATTAACAGTGAGAAATTTATATATGATTTAATATCACACATAAAATAATGATACTATATTTACAAAGTAAATAAACAGTCTTAAGCTGCGCCAAGGGAAATATAGGCTGAATATTAGGAAAAAGTTTTTTACAGAAAGGGTTATTAAGTGTTGGAACAGTCTGCCTGGGGAGGAGGTGGATTCACCATCTCTGGCTGTGTTTAAAAAAAGTCTGGATGTGGCACTCGGTGCCATGGTCTAGTTGAGGTGTTAGGGATCGGTTGGACTTGATGATCTTGGAGGTCTCTTCCAACCTAGTAATTCTGTGATTCTGTGAAATACAAATTATTTTCTTTTCAATAATGACAAATACATATAACAATAGAAGTGGAAATTTTCTGCACTGAAATTACTTCAGCATATTGTTAATGTGGTCGATGATATCTCCAAAAACAGGAGGAGTTAAATTGTTGAAAATGGAAAACACCAATATTTTTGACTTGTAAGTAGAAAGGGAGATTATGTTGATAAGGCTTAGAATTGACAGGTAAACAAAGATGGAATTCTATAACAGAAACACAGAAGGGCCTATTCCAGGGAAGACACTTGAAAAAGAACTCTGATATCCATAAAGATAGTTGTTTCAAGGCTGCTGACTCTGACCAGCGTCAGGTGCAATGTAAACTGGGCCACAGCATACAAGGACCATTGATGTTTCACACTACAAGTTTGACATTAACTAAATTAATTTCAAATACATTTTCACTTTAGAAAATACTCTGGAAAATTTTCGAGTCTATGTATAAAATTATTTTACAAGTTCTTCTAAAAGTACTTCACTGACTATGAGGTCCATGCACAGTAACTACTCTGTAGAGCCGTGACTGGGTACAGGGCTGGTGGATGAGATGAGGGGAACCGAAGGACACACAAGGCTTCAAATCTACAGTGTCCTTTACAACCTTCTACAGGCTGATCTGCCAAATTGCAATGACCAATAAACCACATGCTAAGGCTTCAGCTGCCTTACTCTAAGCTCCCAACCCTCTTCTTACATCCTAACCCTCACACACTCTGCAAGGTAAACCTTTAATCCCACATCACTGAACCAGATTCAGAGGAATGCAGTGATCTGTCACCCTTGTGTGCTGCCTGTTAAATACCTGGCCAGAGCAAGGGGCACAAAGAAAAATTTAGTTTTACTCACAATATGCTTTGTAAGTGCCAGCTATTGCAAGGGGCACTGTTTTCTGTTCTAATGGACCTAAATCTTACTGAAAATTTTATTATGAATTCTTCCTTTTTAGCTGGTGGCAAGTCTAATGCCTTTGGAGGGCTCCAAAAATGAAGACTACACCAACTGAGGAATCCATTTCCTTATTTTTCTATCCAAGTACAAGCCCTCTCTTCAGAGCTGTAACCAAGGAAGGAAGTATTCTTTGCCAGGAATGATGATACTATTGTTTCTGAAAGAGATGCATATGCACAAATCAGAATACAATTATTCAAGAGGCGTGGGAATCACAAAGGCATTTTCAGTTTCACTATTCCATTTTTTCTCTGTATTTCTGGTAATGCCTTAAAATTTTCTACAAACAATTAGGAAAACAACAAGGTCATTGCTGTCTATAGAAAAAGAAGAACTCAGAGTACCACAGTCAAAAGGATTAATGGCTTTTAAGATGAATCCATGTTTCCTTAATTTCAGAAATAAAGGGGTTTCATAAATTGTTCTCACTGTTCTTTTGTCTTTTCCCATATTATTCACCATTCTGTTAGGCATCCTGACAGAACTCATTCTTCCATGTTACTTAACAGCTAGGGTGATGCAGTAGAAAGCATTGCTGCAGCTCTGTGAGACAAACTGTACCCTATGCTCAACATCGAAGAAAAGAGAACAGGAAATCATGAGCAGAGGCAAGGACAGATAAAAAAAGAGCAGCAAAGTCACACAGACCATGAAATACAAAATCAATGATCTTTAGTGTCATGAAGGTACTTGAGAAAGAGAGAACTAAATATGTAGGGGCAAGGAAGCTTTTATTAGTAGCTATACTTTTTAAAAATTGTTTGAGATGCCTGATGGACATTGGGAAAGCAACAAACGTATCTCGGAAAACCATTACAGGGCTGGACAGACAGGGTAGAGCTGTATTAAAGCTGAAAAGTGACCACCTTCATGAATGACATAGGGATGAGACAGAAGTTTACTTAGGATGACAAAGGTCTCTAGATGTTGCCAAAAAAGTGATTAGTACGTGTCTCATCCCTTACCTGATTTTCTTTTCTTTACTCAGCCACTCCTTAGTGTGCTAAATCAGCACTTTATCACCAAAGCTCCTGAATAACCACTAAGAGCTGCTGCTTTCCCACATACTAAATCCATGTTGTAAGAGCTGGCAAACATCCAGAGTAGAAAGAAAAAGAAAGGGGAGATTTTTACTAAACATCTTGAAAATCCGGTGTAACCTCTCTACAGTTTCCTGTGGACAGCACGGTAAACGAGCTTGATAGAAATGTGACGGAGATGGAGAGAACAGAATGAATTGCACTATGGCACACACATGTGCATGCACGCACACACATGTGCATGCACGCACACACTCCCCCACGCCCCCTCACGCCCTCCACCTAGGGCAGCACACAGCCATTCATGGGAGGACTGGAAGTCAGGATGGGGAGTCTGTGTGAGGTCAGCAGGAACTTCACAGGAAAGGTTGATTTTTGAGATGCAGTTGTCCCACCCTCTCACCAGTCATGGATGGTGCATTAACCATTGCCAGAGAAGTTTCTTGGGCATGCAACTTGAAAAAGCACTTTCAGCCTAGCTGTTTTAAACTGAATTCTGAAATTTCTGCCTATCACATGTATTGTCACCAATGATAAATGTCAGAATTGAGAAATTTCTCTTGATTAAAGAACTAGAAAAAAAGTTAGATTCTTCTCTTCCAACATTATTTCTGCAAAGCTTTAGAGTTGCATAAAATATAATTCTGTGAAGAGATTTTAGATATGAATTTGAGTATAAGCATATTCCAAACTTGCTGAGTAAAAAGCTGTGTACCGTCATATTTTTAAACAGAATTAGCCCTACAAAATCAATTTGGATTTTCCAGTCACTTTGTGTGTGTGTGTGTGCATGTGTGTCTGTGTGTGTGTGTGTGTGTGTGTGTAATGACTGTGAAAACCATGCTTTACTTCAACAGTCACAGCCTCTGATGTTTGATGTTTTTTGACATATGAATGGGACAAAAAGATCTAGCCAGGTATAATTTTTCAGAACAATATCAGTGGGAGGCAAACCCCATTTATCTTAAACTGATTCTGACTGTAATTTTCACTAGCTAATAGAAGCATGACAAACTTGGCTGGTTAGCTGCAAGAATTAAGAAACAAGAAGAAAGGCAAGATGGGACCTCTGTTCAAGCAGGTTTTTTAGGTCCTTCCCTAAGAAATCAAAAAGGCCTTCCCAAATACTACTCTCTTTTGAGCTTTAGATTTTAAAGAAACATATGAAGAGATTGGGCTTTAACTGCTACATTTAGGGGCTTTCTATTCCTTTGATACTTCTAAATTCAACTTCAAAAAACATATGAATTTAGATTTTTGTTTTTTGCAAGTGCCCAATAAAATACCCTTAACAGCATTGGAGGAAAAAGTGTCAGAGAAGACTCCTTAAACTCCATCAAAAGCCTTTTTTCAATCACTGAAAATAAGATCTTGCTGAATTACCTGCATGAGCTCAAGACAGAAGCTTTCAAAAAACAACAACAACAAAAAAAAAACCTAGGGGCCTTGGGGGATTTTTTCCCACACTCAAGATGGGACATTACATATAATTTCTGACATCCTTATAGCCAGCTATATAAGACCACTGGGCAGACTCTGATGTGCTTGGAACTACACAGGATACATGACTAATGTATTTTGATAGATAATACATGTCATATAAATTTATGGTCATCAAATACATAGCCTGACATTTCCTTATCATTCAGCCTATTTTTTGCACTTTTCTTTCTCCAAGTTTGGGGTCTGAAGGACTGCAAATTAGCTAAGACCTAACCCAAATTATATTAGAGTGGCCAGGTTTTTTTGGCATGCAAAAGCACTAACATTAATAAAACAAGGTTATCTATAGACCGTACCAATGAGGAGCTGTGACTGGCACTTTACAATCAAGAATAGGTCCAAAGATTGTGCATCCTTTAAAGTTCCCAATGTAATTTGTGCTCCCTAAATTTTTGTTTGCCATTTAAAAGCTGAGAAAAAAAGCAAGGCTGCATTTTGAAGAAATAAGCAAGGCTTCAGTTCCAAATGTAGACCTTTTATCTATAATTTTGCTGCTTCCAGGCAAGGTTATCAGGACATGCTCCTTCAGAAGAAAAATGCTGCAGTGAAGAAAATGAGAAAACAAAATTGAGAACAAATAGGGGGAAAAAAGAAGAGCAAATCCAAAATGGAGTCAAAGAAAAGTGTTGCATTCAGAATACACTGGTATTACATAGCTAAGGCTGACTTTCATTTCACATTTCAGGTAAGGTTGTAGTAGCTGCTTCCTGTGAAATGGTAGTTTCCCCACCAGCTAAGTATGTAACAGAATGATCATCTCAGTGGGATTTCTTGCCATTTCTGTATGCAACCTGAGGTGCAAAGCAATGGTGTTCATAGCCACCAGTGGTTTGAAATCAGATTATTGTGAGACCACCACTCCTGTCAATACCAGATCTTTACAGGTAAGTCAGCCAAGAATAATTTTATGCTCTTTTAAACCCCTTGGATGCTAATTTTTACAAAGCTTGTTCAGTGCATAATTTCTTTGTCCTTTAAAAAGCCTGGAAATTTCTCTCTATTTCTATATATTGCTGTATTATAGTACTGGCATGAATTTTGTTCTGCAGCGCCTGAGCCAGGTCTTTTCTGGAGTACCTCAATAAACCACACAGACACTCTCATGATCACACTTTGCCCCTGCCCCTTCCACTAGCAAAGCCTAAGGCAGTGTAGGATGGTGTCCCTCTGAGTGTGCAAGGTTTCACTTCCTTGTTCCATGTTTCTTTGCTCATGGTAGAAAATGAGGGATTGTGAATCCCATTCCTGATGCTGAAAGAGCTCCTGCAGAAATCACAGGGTTTTTGCATGGCTCTTCTGTGTTCCCAAACTTCTGTTTTCTGCTTGGCCTCTTCTATCCCAACTACTTTTCTCGTTTCCTTCTGTAAATGAAGCATCTTCTTCCTGAATTCAAGACAGTCCTGCTCCTTACCTTCAGCTCTGGCTCCCGGATCAAACAGACAGACTGAAAAAGCAAAGACTGCTAAAGCCCCCCTGCCGAGACATGGAGCGAGATCATTTGGTCAGTGATTAACACACGAGCACAGACAGCACTGGGCATGGCCTGGGGGTTTTAATTACAATAAAAGATTCTGTAGGACTCTATAGAATATGTTCATATGAGGTTTTCCCCCCGACATCAGCCTTCAGTGGTTTTTGACAATCAAAAGCAGAGCCCTACAGAAGTCTCCCCATTGAATTTCAGTCTTTAGGTTCTCTTTTATAATTCCCACATGAAAGGATTCTAAGAGTTTTCCTTTTGCAACAATGGAAAACAAGGCATTTCTAATTTAATTTTTTTTTTAAAAGAAAAACAATTATCAAGTTTTGCACAACTATAAAAAACTTGCTTCAGGCAGGCACCCATCAAGCTAAGATACAGTCTAGAGGTCGGTTTAGTAAGGGTTATAAACAATGAAAAGCAACTGAGAAGAGAGATTTTTGACAGGATGTTTCAGACAACATATGCTGGATGCTTTTAATGCTTAAGAATACAAACAAGGTCCAAAAGTCTGTTTTTCCTCTTCAAAGAGAATTGGAGTCAATGCTTTAGGTAGTGAGCGGACAGATTTTTTTTTGCATGAATTTGCACAAATTAGCTGAAATAAACATCTAAAATGTGATTCCCAGAGCTTGCTTTTGCTTTTAATTAGTCTATCACTATCAGAATATTAAATATGATCTTGCTGATTAGGAACAAATTAGAGGGTTTTTGGGGTTTATGCATTTCCAGCATGAATTAAAACTGATTTTTTAATTAATTACATTTTTTTCCAGGAAGAAGTTACTATGTATCAGCAGAAGCACATTCAATACACGTTTCATCCATCTAGCTCACATAAAATCCAAAACTTGATTTGGACAGGGGATACATTCCATATCATATTGTTTGCTGGAATGAAAAGAAGCTTTAGTGTTTTGCAACCAGATAAGAGCTTCAAATGATCTACTTGGACTCCAAAAGTTTCTTAGGCCATTGAACTTCATCCACCAACCTTCCAATCTCAATAAATCAGTTAGTGAGTTCCTCAAGCTGGGTTGACCAGACAGAGTCTCTTGGTAAAGACTTAAAATATCTGTATATTATTTAAAATATATTTGCACAAGCTGTTTGAACCATAATACTTTGTTAATTTTAATTCCACTGTTCCAGTGTCAAGCAATGTTGCTAGACTTCATAAGTCATCTTAATAGCCTTTATTTACAGAGTGTGCTACAAGCAACCAAGAATTTTGTTTGAGGTACACTATATCTGGCAGATTAATCGCTCTTTTGTCCGGCAAATTGACTTGCAAATTTGGAATAAATTTGACCTGGAATGCACCTCAAATTCTCAGAAGTCATGTCATATATTTTCCCAGCACACTGCAAATTAAAATGAGAAGAGTACTTGTGTTTGCATAAGGCACACTGAATGTCAACAAGTGCTGTCAGATGAATCTCAGAATTTAATTCTTGAAAGGGCAGGAGGAAGCAGCTTTAATTTGCTTCTCCACAAACACCTGGTTTAAAGATTTATTCAAATATCTAATGTTCTTTTAAAATGAAATCAAGATCACTTTTGCTCTGCTGGAACAATTTTAATGGTTAATTACATCATTATCCCGATACAGGATAAGCCTTCCCTGTAAGGCTTAGGCTTGCCAATTCCCTTTCCTTAACATGTTTTTTTTGCTGGGAAAGAAAAGAGCCATAAGTCATAAAAGAATTTGTAGGGGTTTATTGCAAAGATCATAAAGGGAAAGAAACATGGTTAGTGAACTAACAAGACAAATTCCTTACATAAGTTACTTTAACAAAACACATTTGTCTTTACTGAGAAACTTTACCAAACTTACTGTCAGCTACATGGGGCATACTAGGCTTAAACAACAAATAGAACAATTCACTTTTTATGACAATTGATATGAAATTTTTTCTCATTACAATATATTACTGTTAAACAGAGTCTCTTATGTGTCAAAAACGTGTCAAAAAACGTATGCTACAGACATTACATAACCACATAGAAGACAGCAAATATATTCTCAATTGGCACAGAAAGCACATTCTGTTATTGCCACGAAATAGGAAACTTTCCAGGATGCTTGGTCTCTGCCCTGTTCTCATGAGACCACATCTTTAAACACAAGTCCTCAAGGCTGCTCTGTTAACACATCTTGGCGCCAGTAGAGATAACACAGTGCCCTCTTTGAGCACACGGCTTTGTTGTGTCAGACTTTAAGTAGGTCATGCCAAGGAGCAGTTGCTATTTTGAACAACAGATCAGAGAAGAGAAACTTCATGGCAGAGTCCCTGACAGGGATCTGAGAGCACACATGTGGTTCAGCAGAGCTCTTTTACCAAGGGCTCCCACAGCTGGGATGGGACACCATCAGCCAGTTCTATGGGCTCGCACAGAACCAACAGCTTCAGAGTGGCCAGTTTCTACTCCAGAGTTCACACATGCTGACATTTTTTGTTTTAACATAATTAAAATGAGTAATTGTCTACTCATGTGTCTGTGTTGTCTTTGTGGAGTGTTTTCTCTGTCAAACAGTCAACAGGTGAGCAAGGCCAAGCACCTATTTTCTTGAGAATCGTGTCATTATGAGGTTTCTTCTTTGACAGAGATGTTCTTACATCGGGCACTACATGTCAGTAAATGTAGCTAAAGATACATCCCCTTTCCTTATCGATAATTAGAACTAGAAGTTTCTTCAATACATTAAATGATGTTCAGTAGGTGAAACATACTTCTGTGAGTAATAATCACAAAGTTATTATGCAGCTAACATTTATTTTTCCTTATGTACAAAAGTAAATTAATTGAAAAAGTAGTACATAATTCACACCTCTTTCATAAAAGTGATAACCTTCTGTCACAGGAAATCTTTGAGGATACAAATCCTGCAGCTGCATAAGATCATTCCTAGCCATAAGCTTGTGAATAATCCCAGAAATAGATGAGATAGAAGCATTAATACATGTTACTGCTTGAGATACAATGTAATATTTTCTAAAATAGCAACCAACTATAACAGGTTTTCTGACATGTAAAACCTAATAACAATTATGTTTGAAACATTTTACTGAAAACTATATACAGATGTCTGTGTATATCTCAGATGCTAGATGTTGTGGGCTAGCACTGCACCTTCTACAGACTGAGCCTGTATCTTGGCTTTTCCAGACAACTATTTCCACATGTGCTTATAGGTGTGGACATGTCATTGTTGCTGCCCTGCATAAGACAGCGCAGTCCTGCCGCATTTTTAATCACAGACGAAAAATAAACTTGTTACAACACGAACTCAGTTTAGAAGCTTAGCTTACCTCATAAGATAAACTAGGCATAAAAATATTTTTTGCATTACTCTGTGAAAAGAACCTGTAAGTGCAACTAGATTACTAGGTTATTCTTCTATCATGTGGAGCAGATTTGAAGTGTTTGCCTTGCACACCTATCCTAAGTAAAAACACATCACTGAAATCCCTAAACTGAGAAGTCTTAAAAATGGGGGATGCCTGATTACAGATGGTCCCTGTTAAAAGTCACAGTAGTTCCCCCCTTTTTAATAATAAAAAATGAGTACTGTTAAGGGAAGCACACTGCTCTTCTGAGTCATTCTGGCCTACTAAAATATACTAACTTAAGAGAAAGGCGCCATATTATTTTTTCTGGTTTTTTTTTTTTTTTAATTAACTTCAAGGTTATTTGAAAAATTTCTAGTACAAATCATTATTTCTGTCAGGAAACTGACTGAACTCAGCCAAGCTGTGAGTTTGTACTTTGTTCCAATCTGAAAGTTCATGGATGTAAGAGGCACAGTTGTAAAAGTGTGAGACTCTTGGGGCTCTGTATCAGAATGGTTTACCTGATATTTTTGTCTAGATATAGTCCCTATGTTTTGGTCAACTAGATTTAGAATCCCTGTGGTAAATACATAAACAAAACTTGCAATAAATTAAGCTTAAAAAAATTGCTGTCCAGATTTTCTTTTTTTTTTTTAATTTTTTTTATTTTTTTTTATTTGGGATGAAGAGGTGGTGAGAGTCTCCATGCCGGGAGTGACACCAAGAGCTGTGGGCTGCGTGTGCTCTGATCCTACTCGCTGGCTTCCAGCTCCAGGACACACGGAGACAACGAGGCTCACGGGCACACCGGCATCTCCCTGGCATCTGTGAACACCTCACGGATGTGGATTTTCCCCCTTTTAGCTAGCAGAGGAAAAGAAATGTAAACAAACAAACTAAAAATCCCAAATATCGTAAGTTCCTATCTCAACCACCTGCTTTAAGCCTTTAGTTCACGCTCAGCCCCTCAGTTTTGTCACACATACAGTGCTGTCCCCAGCCACTGCCATGCCCGGTGTCCTGCTGGCAGTATGGCCGTGTCACCTGTCTGACACCAGCTGCCAGCGGAGCTGAGATGGCAGCACGGATCCGTGCCCGACGCTCCTCACCAGGGCGGCCGGCGAGGCCTCATCCCTGCAGCCCTTGGCTGATAACCCGTCTGAGGGAGCTGGGGGTGTTTAGCCTGGAGAAAAGGAGCCTCACGGGTGATTTTTCACTCTCTACAACTGCCTGAAAGGAGGCTGTAGCCAGGTGGGGCTCAGCCTCTTCTCACAGAAAAGCAGTGACAGCGCAAGAGGACTTAGCCTTAAGATGGCTCAAGGGAGGTTCAGGTTGGACAGTAGAAAGAATTTCTTCACAGAAATGGTTATTAGACATTGGAATGGGCTTCTCAGGGAGGCTGTGGTGGCTGTCCCTGGATGTGTTTAAGGGAAGACTGGATGTGGCATTTAGTTGACATGATGATGTTTGGTCATATGTTATACTCGACGACCTCAGGGCTTTTCCAGCCTAACTGATTCTGTGATTCTGTGTGGATGATGCCAGGTTACCCAGGAACGTGGTGGAGTTATCCATCTCTGGATAGTGTTTAAGTATCTCCATCCCTGGAGGTGTTTAAGTGTCTGGTGTCTGGTTCTGGCGCTGGGTGATAGGGTTTAGTGTTTTAGAGGTCACAGAAGTAGTGCTGGGTTGACGGTTGGACTTGATGATTTTAAGGGTCTCTTCCAACCTTGGTGATTCCATGATTCTATAATTCTACGAGCCTGGTTCCGTGACTCCAGGCGCAGGGCGACCCAAGCGGCAGCAGCGGGGGGTACTATGGCAGCCCCGCCCGCCTGAGGCAGCCCCACCCCTACCAGCGGCCCCGGCGGCCCCGCGGGCAGAGCCCCCGCCCGCCTGAGGGCGGTGCCGCGNGAGGAAGTGAGAGCGGGAGGCGGCGGCGGCGGCCAGGAAGGAGCCCTTCCCTTTTCCCTCCTGCCGGGGCGGACGCGGGTTTCCCGGCCACGGCGGCTCGCGAGACCGCCGGCGCGGGCGGTGCGGCGGCGGCAGCTGGCGGTGGCGGAGCTCAGCGCCCCAGAGGCGGCGGTGGCCTAAGATGGCGGACCCGGCGGAGTGT
>VZSE01007083.1:104938-165510 GCA_013398275.1 Promerops cafer
GGGAGGGCGGGGGTCGGCGGGGTCAGACGCCGCGGGGATGGGCGCGCTGTGAGGCGGGAGGGCTCGGGAGCGCCCGCGGGCGGGGACGCCTCGGGAAGGGGAGCGGCCTCCTTGGAGTCCGAGGGAAAGGGGGCAGGGACAGCTGCGGACGGGGTGGGCTGGTCTGGGTATGGGCACGGCGGGGCAAGGGGCGGGAGACGGAGGGGCGTGGGGCTGTGGGGACAGGGCGGTGGGGGCAGGTCAGGAGACCTCTGACAAAGGTCCAAGTGCCGAGGTGCGGAGTGAGGGCGAGTCCCGCAGTGTGTCCGCCGGCCGGACGCTCCCCGGGTCGTCCGGCCGTGCTGTGTGACTGCTGAATACGCGCTCGAAATGCACGCGTGGGAGCTGCCGCCCGATAATTGCGGAGAGTTTTGGGGAAGAAATGCGGAACGACAGTGCAGGCTTCAGAGAATTAGTGCTCAAGATCTGTACATCAGTCTTTAGCTGACAGCTTCTTTTTGTTGCTGTTAAATCAGAATAAACAGACCATTTGCCTTACTACATGTTCGTAAATGTATTTTAACTGGAGTCTCCTTGCAAGGTATGAGGCCTCTTAAAAGCAATATGGATGTTGCAGGGGAAAAGATAATCCTTTCCTTTTTCTTCAGTCGATCATAGTTAGCTACAAAGTGGAGCTGGAATATAAAAATAAAGTACAGTAGTTTATTGCCTGGTTTGGTTGGTGTTGTACAAACACACTTTAGCCCCAATGTTTGTTTCATTTTTGTTAACTTTTAATTTGTGTTTTCATGTAAATCTGTTTCTTGAGAGACTGCTGATTCTTGCTGAAAGTAACTTAGGTGCCAGTTATCTGTCTAAAAATTTTGAGGGTTTATGTTTTGTTTTTTGAGGCTACCAATAACAGCTTTTTTGCACAGTATCTGAAGTTGCAGGAGGCAATTTCATAAAATACTTTTTTTAAGTGGAGTTACTAAATACTAGTGCTTTAGTCTGTTAATAGTCAGCTGAATTTGTCAATAAAATATGGAATTCCATGAGTCTGGAGTGACGGGAACAATAGCATGCTTGTGAAATGAGGTCATTTGGGCTTGTTTCAGCTGGCAAGTTACTATCTTGGAGTATCACTTCTTCCTGAGGTTGTACAGGTAAACTCAGAGTGAGGAACCAGTCCTGGAAAATGGAAAATTTAACTAGAGTGAATAATCTCACTTTCATCAGTGAATACCCATTCATTGTGACACTGCATTTACAGTTTGTTTATAATCCACAGTTTAGTGTAGAAACCTTGATATCTTCTGTCTTAAAAAATAAATTTTCTAAGTTTTCTTTCAGTAGCCCTAGTATTAATTAAAACTTATCTTTTAAAAATACTCTGCAGGTGCACTTTAAAATTATCTAAAATGTAGATTGTGCTGAGGTGGTTCTGTATCTGAGTAGAACAGTTTCATGGTGTGATCCTGAGGGATCATGTGGGGCTTTCTGCTCAGGACTGATGTTTAGTGCTGTCAACTGTACCTTGGTGGTTTCTGCGTGGTAAAAATCACAACAGATTTCCCAGCTGTCCTGGATCCAGGACTTGCTGTGTCTGACTTGGGGAAAAATGCCCCTAAAATTATTAAATTGGGTAGCAGTGACAGTATTTGTGTCTTGTTTCACAAAATTTGAATAAAGGTTTGATTCTCTCTGATTTTGTAATGGTGGCTATAGGACAAGATTTATATCCTCAAAATTATGACTTGAATCTTTAAAACTGTTGACAATAACTTGTGTTTGGTGGTTTTGTTTTTAATAGCTTGACTGAGTTTTTACAAATTTAGGTACCCTCTAACCTGAGCCTGTAGCCACGCTGCACTTGTTTCTGTGTGTTGCAGAATTGCCCAATAACAGAAGCAGTGCTCATGAAACAGTGTCTACAAGGCTTCCTCCAGAAGCTGTTCGGTTACTTTGGCTCCTTGGTTTCTGTCCTTGTTGCTGCCTGTCACGTTGGCTGCCTGTTGAGCAGTAATTGAGCCACTTTTGGTTTTTTATAGCTGCTTTCCTCAGCTGCCTGAAGGACTTGAACCTCCTGTGGGTGCCTGGCTTGGTGCTGGAACAATGGAGGCTGCTTTAATAATGCTTGGGAGTTGCCGGTAATGGTCGATGGGAGGTGAAGACTGGGAGGCAGCAGAAGCAGAGCTGATCCCAGGCTGCAGATTTGACTCCTCTGGAGGAGGGTGGAGAGGAAAATCAGTGACTCTAACCAAAGCCTCCTCCTTCCCTGACTCCCCTGTCATCTCTGAGCTAGCTGTCTTCCCTTCTTTTCCTAGCTCCTATGTAATTAATGTCATCCTTGTCTTTCTGGACAAGTGAGTAATTTTGATTTGTGTTAGATAAAATAATAGTTTTAACTGTAGCTAGTGTGTAACAGCAGTTTGGGGGACATAGGGTGTTGGTCTGCTTTAAAGAGCAGACTGAAGAAAAGTATTTTTTTTCCACAAGATGAAACTTTTAACTAGTAAAGAGCTTTTAATTTTTTAATTACAGGTGGCTTATTTACATCTTAATATTCTATTAATTACTTTTTCCTAATGGCTTCTCCTGTTAATGAAATATAAAGATTTTGTTAAAACAGATGATAGAGTGACTCATTATATGACTTATTTTAAACATTAGAAATGTACCTGTATGTGAAAATTGATAGCAATTTGCTTGTGGATTTCAGGCTTTTGAGTAAGATAGAAGAGGGAGGAAGAGCAGTTTGATATAGGATTATCTTCTTTTTTTTATCAAATATAAAACTGCTTGCAAGTGAGTAGCTTTATAGTTCTGCATAATCTATCTATACTTCTTTTTAAAAAACCTTTCTATACCTAGTCTTGTTCATCTTAAAACTGCCCAAAGATACATTGCTGAATACAGTGACACTTGGGGGAGCTGAAGCCTGAACCAAAACCACTACAAAGTGGCTGGTGGTGGGGCTTTATGGGTGTGCACAGAAATGGGCAGTGTGCCTCTGTTGTCCAAATTATTCTTAGTAATGATCATTGTCCATTCCTTATTTGTAGGGCTTTTAGGAAAGAATCATGGCTACTTGTCTGTATTTTCATATTTGCTTAAGTACTATTTTTATTTAGTGTAAGATGTACCCCTGTTATCCTGGAAAGAGCTTGAGACATTTGGCTTTCTTTTTCATTGTCTTTTAAATTAGTGTTGGATCATAAATGAGACAAGGCTAGGTTGGAAAGTTGTTAGAATCAGGTAATGAAGGTCACTTGCTACTACTTCAGCTATTAATAGTAGGCTTTTCACAAGAAAAATGCGGAAGGCTGTACTGGACTGTATAAATTCAAGAAGTGAAATGCCTTCTTAAAGTAACATTATTATTTGCTAATGTGAAAAAAAGCATTGTTTAATTAGAGACACAAAAAAAGGCATCACGTCTACAGTGGAACTTTAAATATGAACCAGGAATTGCAATCTGTAGCTAAATAATACTATTCTTCCAGTGTTAGTCTCTATTTCTCTTTCTTTCTTTATTCCATTAAATGCTGAGTAACAAAGGTGCTTTTCAGGTGACAGTGGTGTGATGATTTAACAGAAAGGAAATATTCTGGTTTACAGGAATCTGTAAAGGCAGAGCTTTACTCCCTGGCTGCAGTGCCACTTGCTTAGAAACACCTCACTCATACTTGGCTGGGGTTTTTTGTTCTGAAATTCAGTGACCGTTTTTATAAACAGCAGTGCTTGCTTTTCTCTTTAGAAGAGCCTTTCTACTAAAGTGAAGTTTGGCTGAAACATTTGTTAAAAAAATATTGTTTCCATTCTGGAAATTGAATTTCTAGTCACAGTGTTTTAAATCACATATTTTAGTAATTCTATAGCAATAAAAACTGCTGTAAAAGTTAATACTTGAGTTGCAGTATTTGCACAGAAATAAGAAAAAGAGGACACAAAGCTGAGATTCACTGACTGTTCTGTATCAGCTGCACTTTTGTGTGCATGTGGCTAAGACAAGAAGAAAATCCTCTTTCTTTATCCTAAAATTAAAATATTAATTTGTAGCTGTGCCTTTTCACCCATTGGCAGTCTTGGACTTGATTAGGTGTGTCAAAGCAGCAATACCTTAGCTTAGTAACAGAAGAAGTGAGTCAGGTATCTGACATCATACTTTCCAGAAATTATTCCATTTTGGATAATTCTTTTAACATATTTTGTGCTGATGGGAAGAACATTCTTTAATATAGATGCAGTTCTTAAAGGCAAAGTGAGTCCATTATATACTACTTTAACCTTTCACCAAGAATAGGCTGAGCATGGGTAGGTGTTGTAGCACTGTTTTAACTGTCCATTCTAGCAAAAAACACTAAAGAGCTTCTGGATCTGTTGTGGTAGAAAAATATGGTACTGATTTTTCAAGTCAGTTTTTTACTGCTGACTTTGCTTCAGATGTCAGTACATAAAAAGTAAGGTGAACTCAAGTGATCTTATGAATAACCAATTCTGTACTTTATGGAAAGTTGCAATAGTAATAAGGGGTTTTTTAAAATTACATCTATGGAGATAACCTTTAGTATTTCTCAGACTTTTGATGTAGGTTTTCAGTGTAGTTGTGATTGCAGATTTTTCTGTAGTCCTCACTGGACATATTGACAAAAAAACTTTTCCACAGAAACTCACATGTACTCCAAATAGTGTATAATTTAGATTGACTGAGCATCCTTTTATATTATGGGTAACTAGTCTTTAAGTTAGCTATGGAACTGTACTTCAGCATCATCCCTTTCTTAAGATTCACTTTAACTGCTGCTAAATCATGTTGGCAGCTGCACCTTTCTGAAGGCTGTGAGAGCACTTGGAAAGTTTTGCTGTGAGACCACATCCCTTCAAGTGCAAGGCAGCTGTGGGAGCTGAAGCTGTCTTTGTGGTTGACTACAGACAAAAGAAATGCTAGGCAAGGAACTAAAAGATTCTGAGAGAGGAAGTCAGAAGTTCTGCTTGTTTGCTTGGTATTTTATGTCTTGCTTATAAGGCCATATGTATTAAATTTTTAGTAGAATTTGAGCACCAGTTTCAGAAAATTTCTGGAGTGTGTCAAAGCAGCCTCATCCTGTGTTAGTGACACTGCTGCTACCCCTGTTAGAGACACCACACAGTAACGCTGCTTGGGCCTTTTGTGTCTTTGGTTCATCATTAGATCTGATTGTTTACTACTTGGGGAAGAAAAAGCATCTGGTGCAGAAAAAATATCTGACAATTTAATCTTTTTTGATTAATCTCTTAAAGGTAATGAGGAGACTTTCTAGGGCATGGTAATCTGTGTAATACTGTTTCAGCTTTGTTTGCTGCAGAAAGTAGACTGTAAAGAGAAGTGATAAGACATAGCATTGTAGATGTCAAAGATGTGAAACCATACTGAGTAGGAGTAATTTGCATTCTTAAAACATCATTATCCTGGAACCTGCTTGTCTAAACCTATTTGTTAGATACTGATTCAGTGATGATGGAGCAGGGACATGCCACTAATACGGATTTTCATAGATGTGATAAAAATGAGGACATGTGAGCAAATATTCCACTTTCCACATGCAAAGAATGGAGAAGTGACAAGTGACAACAGGACCCCTTGTGAGGATTCTCTTGGCCAAAATTACTAGGTTTTGTATACTGGTAGCAATTGTTAACTTGAGGGAAATTGAAATCGGTCATGTGCTTAGCAGCTTTCACTGTGTAAATAAACATGATCAATTAAAGGCAATACTGCCCAAGTGAAGGCCTTGCAGCTTGATTTTCTGTTCCACAATGAATTATTTCAGTGCATATAAATATGCACTTGAGCACGAAACAGAGCTGATTAATGTTTTGTGATGTAGCTGACTTGCAGTGTGTGGTGTAGCTGATTGATATCTGTGAAATTGGAGGCTTTTTGAAACTACAGCTGCTAGTGGGAAAGATGGTGTCATCTTTTCTACAGGATCTTCCTTTTTGTGTAATTTGTTCTCAGTCTTCATTTTCTTTCCTCAGGGTTACTTAACTTGTTACTTGTCTCCCTCCTGGTGTATCTAATAGCCTCAATTCTACCTGTAGAACATAGGCATTTGAGGTGTCTTTGAAGCTGAAATGGGTAATGGAGAAGGGTGGTGTTTTCCCTGCTGTGAAACAAGTATTCTGACAAACTTCAGCCCCTTAGGGACAGTTTCTGCCTACTGAGTCTTGTGGTTTTTTGAACATATTTATACAGTGAACACTGTAATTATTTTTCTAAGAGGGCACTCATCCACCTGATTTCAAGACCTCAGATACATGTGTTTAGTCTAAAAAAAGCTTTGTTTGGTATGGTGCTAGATATTATTAAAAGACAAATGGAAGGTCAGGCCAGGGAAGGCAAATGTGGGTGGGTAAAAGATGGAAGCCATACTTGTTTCTTTGCCAGAGAGGCAATTCCTGAATATCCTTGTAGGAGGATGATAATGAATTAAAGCAGAATGGAACACTTAACAGTTGCAGAGAGTTTAACAATGTTAACTGACCTCTGTTCTTTGTAAAAGTCACCCATCTGTTTGGCTACCTACAAAATGGAGCTCTGAAAGTGCTGCAGAAATTTGAGCTTTGTAAGATAGGCATAATAATTTCTATCCTAATGGATTGTCAGCTGCTTAGAACTGTTATGAAAATCTCTTCTCTAAAACAAAGCAATATCCAGCATTCCTCTGAAAATTCTGTCAGATCTTCCTCATGTTGTTTTTTCCAAAATGAGTCTTGTGAAAGGTTCCCTTCCCCAGTATCACCTTTTCTTCTGCTTGGGGAGCTTTATTTTAAGGATATCTTATATGGCACAATAGTTTGTGTTGAATATTTCTTTTTGATTTGATTTTTTCAAGACATACTACCAAGACAGATACTCTGTGTCATGGGGTATGTTTTTAATAATTCGAGTTTACCATAATAAACCTACTACCAGGGTAAATGAGAATAAAGGGTTCTCAGATGTCCAGACAGGCGTTGGCTTACCTTGTTAATTGAGTATCTTGAGGTCATGTGGCAAAGGAGTTTTTCAGAACTATGTAGATAACAGTTTGAAACCAACTATATTTAATTCAAGGCCTTCTTTGTAAGCAAGCGTGTGAATATTTAGGCAACACTGTTTAAGCTGATTTCCTCACTACAGTCTTCAAGTGCTTAAAATAGAAGATTGGGCTGAGACAATGTAAAATACTTCTAAACTATTAACAAACACCTTCCAGTTCCATTTCCAGCATTTTTTGATAACTCTTCTGTTTTGTTTTTTCTTTTTTTACAGTCCAAGCCATATATATTTGACCGTGTATTCCAGTCAAACACATCACAAGAACAAGTATACAATGACTGTGCTAAAAAGATTGTCAAAGGTAAGGTGGAAGAGCAAATTTACCATAAGAAAATCTCATATTCCTGTGAATTCCAGTGTTGAAAACGAATACTTCTATTGCTGCCTTTTATCTTTGGAATGTTTAATAAGTGCCAGCATGGATTGTGGCACCATACAGTCACCCTGTAGTTGAGCTAATAAATTATGTCAGTTCTTAACCTGCTGTTTCAGTTGATTGCAACATTTCGTAACATTTACCTGTTACATTGGAGGGGTTTTTTTTACAGTTCTCTGCAATGATACTTTAAAACAATTTGTCAGAAATTAATAATAATAACTGTTATTAATAAGTTTGAGGTGTGTCATGTACCCTCTACATGTCCCCCCCCAATTTACTGGTGAAAAACATCATACAGAAGTTCATTTGGAGGAATGCAAGAGGAACTGAGAATTGTGAAATATGAGTTATTGCTGTGCATGCCACAGTGTACAATTTCTCCAAAACTGAATTCTCGGATTTGTCCTAGTACATTAAGAAAATCAAATCTTGTCACAAAGGATATGCCACAGTAAGTTTTTGTAGTAAGCAGTTAGCTAGTTCCCTGAAAATAAAATTGATGCATTCTTGAGGGCATCAATAAGTTCTAATTGACCCAGCTTTCAAAACAGCTTTACAAAGCCTTGTCAGAAATCCCTGAAATAGCAACTATTAGTTAATACCAAGAGAATATGGGGTAAACATACTGTGTTTTTCATCATTAGAAAAGTAAATTGCTGTGGGAAATTCATGCTGCTGCAAGTATTTAACCCTTTAATGAGTCAAATAATGATCAGGCTCAGATCAGAAGTTTGCTCCTTGAAAACTGAATTTAGCTAAGAATTGTAATGCTGCCCCTTTTCTCCATGTAAAACTGAGCTCTGTGTGGCATTTCTCAACTGTGCTGCATCAAGTGGCAAGTGAGCTCTAGTGGTGAGAGAAATGGATTTACGAGTATGGTGGAGTGGCAATGACCTTCCCATTTGGAGTATCTCCTCGTGCTTGTTTTTGGAAAGTAAGTTTGCTTGAAGGATGTGATTCTACAGTAACTTATACGTAAACAAGCCAACCCACCAGCCCCCCACCCCTCAATTTAAAACTTTGCTTGGTTCATTCATAATTTGAAGTAGAAGCTTATGTCCTAAGATGCTTGACACTCAGGGCATTGCCCATTCTCATCACAGTTGGACAATTAAACTTTCCTGAAGGCAAAAAATATGATGTTCTCATGTTTGGTTTCTTCTGAGATACCAAAGACCATCTGTTCATCCTGGCAGTTGTATCGATTTTCTTTTTGTTCCTCACTGTGAAGTCCTGATTTTTCTGGTTGAAGAAACAGGTGCTTCTAATTAGCCAACTTCTAAGACAAAGTCAGTGATGGCAAAATGCATTAAAAAGTGTAGAGAGGAACACCCTTCCTTCCCCTAACTCTAGCACAAGGTTCCCAAACATAGAGTGATTTAACTTGCTGGACATTTTAGGACCTGCTTGCTTGCATTCTGTTTAATTCAACTTATGTTTAGAAGAAGGAAATGAATGCTAATGAAAATACTCTTTCCCTTTAGATGTACTTGAGGGATACAATGGTACAATATTTGCTTATGGGCAAACATCATCTGGAAAGACACACACTATGGAAGTAAGAAATGTTAAAATAATTTTCTCTTACTGTCACTGTCGTGTCTTTTCATCAAAATAGTCTTTGCTTTGTAGAAATAAGATGTCTGCTTTTCTTCTTGCAACATTTTGATACCCCATTATTTTTTTTAGGACTGACAGTCAGTGTGGGGTTTTTTTCCACGCTCAGTAGCAGAATGAGAAACACAGGAATAATATCAATAGCATATTTTCACTTGTAGTAGTTTGGGAGAGTTCTGAGGCTATTCTTTTCACTTTTGGGGAATTGTGGGGCTAAATGGATGGTTCACTTTACTTCATAGAGTAAATGCATCATACCTGTCAGCATTTTGTCTGTTAACCTGAACCAGATGTTTTGTGTTTGAATACTGTTTGTAATGCTGGATTGTGTATGAATTTTTTGTTATATTTTATCTTTTTCTGTTAAGGGGAAGCTTCATGACCCAGATGGAATGGGCATTATTCCAAGAATAGTGCAAGATATTTTTAATTATATTTACTCCATGGATGAGAATCTTGAGTTTCATATTAAGGTAAACTTTTCTTCATTTTTACTTTAAGATGTATTAAAACTCTAAGGTAGTCTGTGTGTAAATGGATAGTCTATATCTTTTTCAAATGCCTGTAACATGGAAACCTGCTAACCTGAGTTATTACTGAAGTAACTGATTTTTCCTAAAGAAGATTTTTGTTAAAACTTTAATGTTTTCCATTGAACATTGATGGAAACTATGCTGATAACCTGTGGCAGTGCTGATAGTGACTGAAACTTCTGATCAGAACAGTTTCTTCTTAAAATTGTATTTTAGTTCAACCTTAAGAACTTGAGCTGGATATAGTGTTATGTGGGAGGTCTTAGTAATCATGCTGAATCCTTGTAATCAAGAAGCAAAGCATTTTTGCCTTCTGATGTATCTCTTTTCCTCTTTTTACTACTAGGTGTCATATTTTGAAATATACTTGGATAAAATAAGGGACCTTTTGGATGGTAAGACTTTTATTTGTACTGAATGTATAAAATAAATTATTCTGGAGGGATATATTAAAAAAACCCTTATGTTACTTAGGTATTTATTATGCTAATAACCTTTGCATGATAAAGGTAGATCATCATGGGAAAGCATGGAGCTCATCTATGTGATATTACTAGAGCTGCAGTGGTGGTGCTTTCTTATATGTTACGTTTTTATCAAGTGTTGCTGAGAGGTAACATTTATGACTCGGGCATGAATTGTATGCAGTGCTTTCATTCTGTTTTGCCTTAGCTTTGGAATGTTTTCTCTTCCAGTTTCAAAGACCAATCTTTCTGTTCATGAGGACAAAAATAGAGTTCCCTATGTAAAGGTGAGCATCAGTTTGATGTATTTTCATCTTGCACTCCTCTAGTGTGCACCATTTACTTGTGCTTTGTTGATATGGTGTTATTTTTCCCAATCCCCCCTTTTTTCTTCCAAAGGGTTGCACAGAGCGTTTTGTATGTAGTCCAGAAGAAGTTATGGATACTATAGATGAAGGAAAATCAAATCGACACGTAGCAGTTACAAGTAAGTATCATCTTCTGTTTCCTTTTAGTGGTTTATCTATTTGCTTCTGGTATACCTTAAAAAAGTAGGGGAGGCATAGATAGTGAGCTGAGTAACTCAGGTTTTTGAAAGGGTCTGGAATAAGCAGTTTCAGTATGTCTTTCAGAAACAAGTATTTCAATTCATTTCTGGTTAGGTCATGTTGCTTAGACTGGGATTGAAAGAAGAAGGTAAGTCATCAGTGAGGAACTATGCATCACTGGGGAAAAAGGTATAGTTCTGCTTTAGGAATCGTGCAAAATCCCAATTTGTGGCATTTGTTCCAATTAACCTACAAATCTGTAAGTGTGGCTCATCCACAGTTTCATCATTCTGTTGCATATTCTAAGAGAGCTGATCAGAATTCACATCTGCTGCAGGTTTAAGCAGCATCCCAAGATTTTTGGCTTTAGCATGCAACTGAGTTGCAAGGAGCCATGTCATAGGTCTCCAAACTCCCACCAAAAGCAATATTTGGAAATGACAGAGGGGTTAGACAAGACAAGAGAAGATGTAGGTGCATGCAAAGTAAGACTTGAGCTCTTAGCAACTGAGGTGACTGTCAGAAGTCTCAGAGCCAATTTGAGGATGTTTCACAATCCTCCTGTGTTTAGTTCTTTATTTGGGAAGAGAGATTATACAGTCATTAAGAAAATATAAGTGTTTTCTTCCCATTTCTTCAGTTAAGGATCAAAAATAAAAATATTATGTTCCTTTTAAGGAATGTTTCAGTCTTGTGGTTTTGCTTCATTGCTCCTAAGTAAGAAGGTTCGAGTGGGGATGGTACTAAGAAAACTTGGATACAATATTATTTTGTGTTCTTTTAGAACTGAGAGAGATTGATACTTACAAGGAAGAAGAAATGGACGGATATTCTCATTCAGATTGCAGTCTGCTTAAATTTTGTTACTGGATTAAAATAATACTTTAAATTCAATAAGTCTTGTTTTCTCTTAATGTTTCACAGCAGAGGGGGGCACTAAAAGATAGGGATGAAAGGCTGTGGCCAGTTAAAATTTTCACAGAAGGATAAAGTGGGGTACGCTGGAAATCTACAAAAGACTCTCCTATCAAGACCTTAATTTACTTTATTACAACAGAAAGTATATTTATGTGTGAAATCCATGGTTGACAAGCTAGCAAACCTGATGAGTGAACTTATGTGATACTAATAGGAGCCCAAGGGAAAACTGCATCTTTCTTACCCAGTTAGATTTTGCTGCCTCTAGGTCTACTGTCATTGAGAGATAACGTTATACAGCTTCATTAGCTTTGGATCTCTCTCTGCACAGTGGGAAGGTGTTGTTTTAAGTTAGACTGGTTGTACAAATCTTTTTGACAACGTGTTTCTTTTCAATTATAGATATGAATGAACACAGCTCCCGAAGTCATAGTATTTTTCTTATTAATGTAAAACAAGAGAATACTCAAACAGAACAGAAACTAAGTGGAAAACTTTACCTTGTGGACTTGGCAGGTAGTGAGAAGGTAATTATAAGATTCTCTTTCTGCTCTGAAACTGTTTTTTTTCTCTACAGTCAAGTATTTTACATTAGTGTGATACTGATGTTTCAGTTGTCATCTCTGAGGTGTGTTAATTTTGATGTTGAAACATGGTTTCTGAAACATAGGCTGGTTTGGCTGTTAGATGCTACCACTTTAAGCTGATCTGCATTTTTGCAAGTGAGGATTTGTAAATCTGGACTAGGGTGGGGAAAGAGGGTAAAGTTCAGTTTCAGTATCTGAGAGTGCAAAGAAACAAGTGTTACAGATGTGTGGGTTAGCCAGGTACAGGAAGAAAGTTTTATGGTTGCAGAATATCTGGGTTTTCTTATGTAGTGATACCAAGTTTCTTAATTTGAAAATCTGGTTAACATTGATTGACAGCTTACTTTCCTGTATCAGTAGCTTAAAGCAGGGAAGGAAATACATACTGTAATTAGTCTTCTAAGAGCTGGATTTCTGACATTCTTTTCATCTTTGCTTCTGGATTTATCCCTGTCTTTGCCTCCAGTTTTTTCAGTAGTTTCTGCTTGCTGTTGTTTTTCTTTACATCATTGTTCCATGACCTTATTGTTGTCTCTGATCCTGTGTTTATTCTGAAATGTGTTTCTTTAGTCAGAGTCTTTTTTCTTTTAAAGGACCTGCTGAGTTGCAGGTCTCCTTTCTCTGTAGTTCCTTTCAGTGTTGGTTTCAAACTTTACTTTGGTGCGTTTCCCCAGTCCCTTTGAAATACATGGACTTTTCTAATGCCTTATGTCGGTTTATACACAGGAAAGTAGAATTGTTTAATTGTAGTTGTGGTCACAGCTTGGTGGAAACAGTAGAGGGAGGGTTATAGAACTAAGACAAATTCAGCCCTTGAGGCAAAAAAGGTAAGGTAAATAGAGTGGCATCAGGTCAGATTTTTTCACATGTCTGCTGAAACGTACTTAAGTTCCTAGAGCACTCATGTAGGTCAGATTCAACCTCTAAAATCTGTTCTCACAGATTTATGCCTGTGAAGATCTTCTGCTGTGTTTTCCAGGGGTAGTAGTGATACGTGGTTTGGGGTTTATGATTTGTTTTGTTAGGTTTTTTAATGGGGTGAGGTAGTTTGGTTTTAAGGATGATCTCTGGACAAACTATTCATAATGCTTTTTTACTTTTAAGGAATTAATCTTTTTTTTACAGACTTCAAAAACCTTTGGAAGTTGTTAATTTGACAGAAGTTATTAACGATACATTTATCTGCTACAAAAAGGTGTACTTTGCAGGGAGAACATTCACTTCAGTTAAAAACATGAGAAATGTCTTCAGACACTGAGTTTTGAATGAGAAATCGATAATGAATCGGGGAAAGAGTCTGACTAAGAGTTTGCTTATGTGTACCTCATAAAGTTAGGGAGACTGACTTATAAGTGGGGAGATTACATAAGTTTTCTCTTAAACATTGAAGGTATGTTTTGAAGATGCATTTAGTAATGTTCTGAAATATTGTATAGGTTAGTAAAACTGGAGCAGAAGGTGCTGTGCTGGATGAGGCCAAGAACATCAACAAGTCTTTGTCTGCTCTTGGAAATGTCATCTCAGCACTGGCTGAAAGCAGTGTAAGTGTTATCTTTTGTCTTTTTTTACTTAAAGGTTAAAAGTTTGCATCTCTGAACATATTATGCAGAAATTCTTGCCAATCTCAGTGATATGAGCCAGTGCATTGCAGGTGACCATTACTCTTGTACTGTGTTGACAGTAAAGGTTAATAAGTTACATTTAATGCTGAGGGACCCAAGCATCATACTGAAAGTTTCCTTGTGCTCTAAAGGTTACTAACCATAGAAATACAATTTTGTCATCCCATGCATCTTCACTCTTACGATTAATGAATGAAAGTAGAATTTCATGTCTTTCTAATACGGTCATACCTAGCAAAAGTGTAGTTCACATTTCAGCAAATTAAATGTGTCTGAAAACCCATGACTGATCATTTAACCATTTTCTTGGTAGACATATGTTCCATATCGGGATAGCAAAATGACCAGAATCCTTCAAGATTCACTAGGGGGTAATTGCAGAACCACTATTGTTATTTGCTGTTCTCCATCTTCCTACAATGAATCTGAAACTAAATCTACTCTTCTGTTTGGCCAAAGGTGAGTAAATGTTTTAATAGGACTAAATGCAGAGTGAGAAATAAGTAAGTTGCTCTATGAAGATTCCTGAACCAAATAAATTAGAATGTTTACTTTCTTTCTGTAATTCTTCAGTGTGTATGTGGCTAAGTGTTGTGATCTATCTTGTCTCATAATACATATAAATCCTTAAACCAGCCAGGATCCTGAAGACTGTATTTTCAGGAGAAGCATATTAGTTGGTTCAAATTGTGGTTTAATGTATAATCTCAGAGGGCTATAAGTACTTCCCTGTCCCCTGCCCTCCCTAAAGTGGAAGAAGGTAATCCTTTATTTGCCAGGAGAGCCTGTTCTCTGGTCTGTATCTAACAGTCCAGTAAACTTTGAAATACTTGTGAATTCCTGTGTCGTTTGTAACAGAATTTATGCATACTCATTTCCAATTAGATATTTTGTTAGGTAGCTCTTCTTTACCATTCTGTTATTGTTGCTGCTTTGTTATACTCTAGTTCCTGACCACTAGATTAAAGCACATCATTTAGTGGAGCGCATTACAAAACCAGTCTGTTTTGCTAGTCCATCTGGTCTTTGATGTTAGTGTACCTCTTCCACTTCAGTTCAACAAGCTAGTTTCCTACTCGTGTTCTCTGAGAAGGTTTGTATTATGGAAAATAGACCAGATTAGAAATCTGGCAGAATATGAATAGTTAGTGAGCGTGGAGTAATGACTACATTTTGCAACAGTGGAGGTTTTTGGTTTCCTTTTAGAAGGTAGGAGGTCTTTTCCTTTTATTATTTAGTGAATGAGCTACTGGAAAGTGTCTTCCAGCTGCAGCTATGTAGTTTCACTGCCTTGTGCTCTTGATGTCTTCAGAGTTAACAGAGTGTATTCCTGTCTCAGCCACCACAGTTAGTCCAGTATAATAATTCAACTTTCTAGGGATATCAAATTTATGCTGAAGCCCTCAGCTGTAGTAATTGAATGCTATGTAGTAGTCATATAATATTGTAGAAAACCATATCTCTTTTAGTAGTAATGTCTCCCTAGATTTTGCAGAAGGGTACTTAGAGGAGTCAATGCAGGGCAAGGGAGATATTTAACTGCCATTAAGCTTTTTTCCTGTTCTGAATTTTGGAGTGGGATATTAAGTAGTAGAAGACCTAACAGGAAAACTACTGAGATAAGTGAGGTATGGCACTAGAGTGAAAATCATACATTACTTCATGAATATGTTATCAGTGCCTGTAGTTTTGTCTCCAAACCTAATTTAATGGAATTAATCTAAACGTAGAGACTTACATCTGCTGTTATCTAAGTAGCTTGTAACACCTTTTTGGTTAGTGGAGATGTAGTAACTGGACTTTTTGGTTGAAATGAGCTGTTTCTTAGATAAGCCAGATGGTTTGCATGCTAGAAGTTTTATCCTCTCTACTGGACAGTGTTTGCTGGCTGTGGAATACTATCCTTTGTTCAAAACTGTGCACAACTGTCCAGATCTCAGTTATTTCAGATGAAGGTATGCAGCTTAATTTTTCCAACTCAGTCAGCTTTAGATTTCTCAGCTTTCCAAAAGTTGTGTTGCTCTATCCTTTGACAGTTGTATCAATCCAATTGAAAGAATAGTAATTTGACAGGGAATAAAAATAAGGTTTTGGAAGAGATGGGAATGTTTATACTCTCACTAGTGATATGTGAACATATTATTTGGTAACCTTTAATTATTTTCTTTAAAAATGAAGTTTCAGAAATTTTTGTGTTCTCTGTGTAGAGCAAAGACCATTAAGAACACAGTCTGTGTCAACGTGGAGCTCACTGCAGAACAGTGGAAGAAAAAGTACGAGAAGGAAAAAGAGAAAAACAAGACCCTGCGTAACACCATACAGTGGCTGGAAAATGAGCTCAACAGATGGAGGAATGGTGAGAAGCAGTTATATTATTATTCTGAAAACTTTAGGCAAGACAACACACACTGAGTTAGTCTTCAAGCTACCAGAGATAGTTAAGAGCACTGTGCAAGGCAGTTATAAGGATATTAAAACTATAGTAGTAAGTCAACTTTGGAACATGGTATTTTTCACTTTATTGCAACTGAAATAACTTCTAATAATCATGTTATGACAAAAATGCCTGAAAGTGTATTCCTGTTAGATTGTTCAACACTTGGTTTTCTAGCAGGACTAGAGTTACTTACCTTGTAAAAAATTTATTTTGGGGGACAAAAAACTGATATTATTTGTAAGTGCAGAAGCTGAGTAAAAATGTTTCCTGTGCTTTGGTTTTCTGATTCAAAACAGTGTCACAAGATCTTGCCCTCATTTAAAACTCAAACATGTGAATAGGCAAAAAGCCCAGCCAAACCTTAAAGTTGCTGACAGTACCAAATGTGTGCCTGCTAATTCTTCCTGAATGATTAACTTCTTATCAGTTGAAGTTGCTGGCAAAATGCAAGTTAATAGTGAAGCCATAAATTCAGGAAAAGAGAACATAGGTCATACAGATATATTCTGGAGTTCAGCAGCCGTAGAAGATGATTTTGCAATCTTGTAGACAACTGCACCACATCCTGATACAAATCTGAAAAAAAATGGGTTTGCTGAAATAGGTTTGGTAGGATGTGGGGGTTTTTCTGGGTTTTGTTGGGGTTTTTTATTGTTTTGTAGAGCTGGTTTGAGGCCACACCTGAAATGTCAATATTCTGAAAGAACTATACTTAACATGAGATACTGGAGTGTTGGAAAGAGCCTGTACCTTCCAAGGACTGCATAAAATGTTCTGAATAAAGCACTAAGGAATTTAATTTAATTTACCAGAGAAGTGCCTTGGCATGTGGTGTCTTCTTCTCTGTGAAGTTAGTGTTCTCATCAGAAAAAGCTTTATGAACATAAAAGGATAAAAGTGTAACTGAAAATATTTTAAATTAGAAGCAAAGCAATATAAAAGTAAATATGGCTACCTGGTAAAACAGTGCCAAGGGAAGGAGAGAATTTTCTGTCTTCTGGGAAAGTTAGGTGACTTTCTAGAAGATAAGGTTTGATGTGTAATTTGGAGCTCATAGCAGAGTAACTGGGTGCAATACGTTTTGTGGTAAGCAGGAAATAGTTTGGATGATGTAGTGGTCATTTTTTTTTTGCCAAGTAATCAGCTGAACTCAGTTGCTCATTAACCATGTAATACCGTTAGTAGGAAATACGTAATACTTCTCAAGGATAATTTTGTGGGAAATATGTCATGGCTAACTATACTAAAATTAAGTGTATTTTTAAGGGGAGACTGTACCAGTTGATGAACAGTTTGACAAGGAAAAGGCCAACTTAGAAGCTTTTGCAGTGGACAAGGATATTACTGTTATTAATGATAAACCAGCTACCACAATTGGAGTAACAGGCAATTTCACTGATGCCGAGAGAAGGAAATGTGAGGAAGAAATTGCCAAACTTTACAAACAACTGGATGACAAGGTATGCCATTCTTACTTAATGTAAGATCTCTTGAAAATATGTCTTGAACTATATTATTGTGTAATATGTCTTCAGCATTCTCAGGAGGAGAAGCCAAGGGGCAGGTAGAGATCTCTTCACTCTTGTGACCCGGGGGAATGGCCTGAAGTCGTGTCAGGGGAGGTTTAGGTTGGATATTAGAAAAGGTTCTTCATCCAGAGGGAGGTTGAGCACTGGAACAGGCTCCCCAGGGAAGTGTTCACAGCACCAAACCTGACAGAGTTCCAGAAGCCTTTGGACAATGCTCTTGGGCACAGGGTGTGGCTCTCGGGGTGTCCTGCACAAGGCTGAGAGTTGGATTTGATCATCCTGGTGGGTCCCTTCCAGTGCAGGATATTCTGTGATTCTGGATTTAATTTGCCAGTATTCATTTGTTAGCTGAGCTTGTTTAAGTGTTTGCTGAGAGTGCTTCCTCTTAATTCTGATTAAGAGAAATCAAAGTTGCCTTATCTGGTGCTAAGGGAGTATCATTTGTTAGTTGGAAAACAATGGATGTGGGAAAATGAGTAATTTGAAGACAAAATATTTTTCCATGTTTTGGATATTTTATTTTAAATAAATAATCTCAAATTTAAGCAGTAGTGCTGTATTTGAATAGAAAAATATTTTAATTAAATATTGATTGTTTCTTGGAAGTTAGAACAACTTGGAGAAGACTTGCAAAAGCACAGGTATAAGACTTGTCTCTGAAGCATGGTGTATTATACATACATGCCAGGTTAAGAGCCTGAATCAACCATCATGACCATGAAATGAATGACCATCCTAAAATTAAAAGGGTTTTTTTTACTTCTGTTGCTTTGTTGTGTAATTATCTTGGAATATGGAAAAGTTAGATACCTAAGGTCTGCTGTTTTGTAGATTATTTTTTCTGAGTGGTATTTGTCAGTTTAATGAACAAGACCTTATTTCAACTGCAGGATGAAGAAATTAATCAGCAGAGTCAACTAGTAGAAAAACTGAAGACACAGATGTTGGATCAGGAAGAGGTGAGTTTTGCTCTTGCATTTGTATTTTGTTTTTGCTTGTCTTTCCTATAAAGAAATTAGTGGTATTTGGAATAGGTCACAGTTTATGACCAGGGAGTAGAATGACATCTTACTAGTGCATAATAGTTCTCTTTTATACCTTACCTAAATTCTCTGCCTGTTCATTCCTCCCACCTACACTGTGCTGATGGCCAAACTTAAACCATTTTACTTGGATCTTAAGTATCCATGAAGATTGAAAAAATTGAAGTATTTTATGCAAAGACAGCCACAGTTGTCTTCCATATGCAAAGTTAGCAGGTTGTCAAAACTGGAGGTAACTTGATTTAATGTAAGAAAACTGTTTAAGGTTTACTTCTGGTCAGTTGCTGTACAGAGAGAGAAGGGAGAGGAGGGAAATGTATTGGCCCATAATGAAAAAGGAAGTATCTGTGAGTTAATTCAGACCATACTTGCTAGAATATTCAAGTGATTTGTATGCACATGTTGCCAGGGATCTAAATTAATGGGGGGAAATTCCTATTAATAATGAAAATTTTATTTAGCCAAAATATTAGAAAAATTATTTCTCTATAGCACAAAGGTTAAAAAAAATTGTAATCCTTGTGTACATGTTCAGAAGGAAATGGGACTAGGGAGGTTGGAGCTACTGTTGAATCCAATTTAAATAAATAAATCTGCTTTTTTAGCAATTGTACCCTTTGTCTAGTTATTCTTCAGCAGCTAACAGTGTTAAAATGCTGGAAATTTAGTCCCTAGACTATTGACAATTTCAGACTCATGAGTAGTGTTCAGTGGCTTTTTTGAGAACTTGCAATATTCCATGTGCATTTCTAGTTGCTATTCCTGTATGTCTTCATTTGTAATCACTTCTATTTTTAAGATACTGAACAACTTAAAGAACTATGAATATAGATGGTAAATATAGTTGTTAATTGTATTCTGTTCTTGGTATCCTTATTGCATGAAGCTAGTCACTAGGAATGTAGATACAAGCTATTGTAGTAGCTAAAAGCCTCAATAAAATTCAAGATATGCGTGGAATTTTCTTCATGATTATTTGTTGTTGTATTTTTATTAAATCTCTATCAATATTGCAGCTTCTGGCATCAACCAGACGGGACCAAGACAACCTGCAAGCAGAGTTGAATCGCCTTCAGGCTGAAAATGATGCTTCTAAAGAGGAAGTGAAAGAGGTGTTACAAGCCCTTGAAGAATTAGCTGTCAACTATGATCAGAAATCTCAGGAAGTAGAAGATAAGGCAAAGGAATATGAGCTTCTTAGTGATGAACTCAATCAAAAATCGGTATGAAATGGGATAAGAAATTAATGACAGTCTTCAGTGTGACTTGGTTTGCCTTATCCATGTTTCTTAAAGTCATTTGAAAGTATTTCACAAGGGAAAATGAGAGCTGAAGTCTAAAACTTACTTCGTTTTTGCAGGCAATGATTATCTAAAACCTGTAAGCCTAAGAAAAAACGTATGGTGATTATTGATCTTGATAGTGCTTGTCTTTTTAGTGCCTGTGGCATTTTACTACCTCAAGAGTGTTCAGAAATATCCTAGGTGTCAAAACAGTTTCATTACATGCTGGTTTTGTTTATCTTTGTAGTGCAGTTGGGGAAATCCTGACTACAGTTTTTCTTGAAAGGAATGTGTATTTGCCTGCTGTGTGTATGGAATGTGAGATAACTTACCTTGATGCCTTCAAAAATAAGCAGTTTGGTTTGCTTTCTGAAAGGAGTAGTTGAGGTCGTATTCCACAAGATAACCCTGGTTAAAATACAGATGCAGCATCAGTCTCACAGACTACTGTGCACCTCCTTACATACTGGCAAAGGTTCTGAACTGACAGTTTTGGTAACCAGTTATTTGGCAGACCCCAATCAGTTTTAAGCAGTTAATACTCTACCTACTGTCCTAAAATTCTAAGTACTGGAAAGGATCATTGTGTTTGCTGCTGTTGCAGACGATATTAATGGCACAAGTCTCACTCTTCTCTGTTCTTGAAGATGATAATAAGAGGGTCTGGGTCTTCTAGTGACTGTGGCTTTCAATTTTCAGTTAGTAAGATTTGACTTGGTAGAACACTAGTGACGTAATTGAAGTTCACAAGATTGTGAAACTTTTCTTTAAACTTCTGAGTATTCTGAGCTGAGTAATCTTTACTGGTAACTTGTATCACTTGAAGGTTGACCAAAAGTCAGAGAATGTATGGTCTTAGGAGCAGCATTTAAAATCTGTTGGAGTAGGTTTGCTCTGTGTGTGTGTGATTCTGAAGTGTATGGTTTGTTTTTTGCTATTGTTTTTGTTTGCTTTATTGATGTAGTTTTTAATTATAGGTAGTGATTCTAGATATTATAACTAACATCCATTGAGTGTCATGAATAACTCAGTCTGCAAGAAAGCAACTGTTCAGAGGTATCATGAAATTAAGACATTCCAGTCTGGCAGTGCTAACCCATGCAGTAACCATCCTTTGCCAGCTCTGCCTGAAACTTACCGCTGTAAAACTTCCAGTGTTTTTTTAAAACTGGACAACAAATAGCAGATTCTTGGGCATGTGAGCTGCTGAGCTGCAGCCACTACAACCACAGCAGCTCAAACCAGCTGAAAAAGTGCTCAAGAATAAGTGTTGTGCTTATGAAATGTCAGTACTGGGAGAGTATTCTCATTTTTTGATTTGCAGGTAGGGAAGAGTTAAGAGCTCTGCAGATAAAGCTAAAATTGTTTTAATTTACCAAAATACGGTGAAAAGTGTTGGACTTGCTGTCCATTTACTCTTTTTCTATAAATGTGATTCCCTGCAATATTTAATTGTATATAACTCTAAATGCTGTTTAACAATGTTAACATTAATTTTGCTGCAGAGTTTTAAGATTGTATCTTGTGAGTGGAAGGTCTCTGTCCCCTTTTTAGTTCTTTCAGAAGAAATGCTGGTGCACTGTAAATAGTATGAAACTAATTCCAAGAACAAGAGTGTGTTTTGTTTAATCAAGGGTAACTTCTTTTACTCTAGGTCACTCTAGCCAGTATAGATGCAGAGCTTCAGAAACTTAAAGAAATGACCAACCATCAGAAGAAACGAGCAACAGAAATGATGGCCTCCTTACTAAAAGATCTTGCAGAGATTGGAATTGCAGTAGGAAATAATGATGTCAAGGTGAGAGTTAATCACTGCTGTCTTCAGTGCCATGTATTAATAAACACATACATTGTGGATAGATGGAGGCATTTTCTTAGTATGTTAAAAATCATGCCATAGGAAGCTTCATGTATGTTAATAATTTGGACATAAGCTTCTCCATTGTTTATATTGTGACTTAATGAGGTCCCAGACAGAATTTGATTATGCATAGACAAGAGCAGGCATGATGATTTTCTGAAGCAGTTTCATTCATGTTATCAAACTGCTGTGTGAAGTGGTCTTAATCAACAGCATTGTCTTGGAAATCTAATATTGACCTAGAGTGATGATCAGGATGATACTTGTATTAAAAACAGGATGAGGACATGAAATAAAAGATAAGTCTGGAAGATGGCTATAGGGCAAGAATGTAAGCAGTATTAGAAATCTATAGTGAATTGTGTTTCCTTCTTCAAGCAACTCATTGTCTTCATGCAAACTTCTAAATAATCAGTCAGAAAACTTAAATACCAAAATGGAAGGTTTTTTTTTTTTAAGTTCTGTGGTTATCAGTTGAGGCTGGGGATGTGTCCTGGGCATTAAGATGCTCCAATGCACTGTTAGTTCACTTTTGTTATCTGAGCTTTCTAAATGTGCTATTCCACCCTTTTCAGCAGCCTGAGGGAACTGGCATGATAGATGAAGAATTCACAGTTGCAAGACTGTACATTAGCAAAATGAAATCAGAAGTAAAAACAATGGTGAAACGTTGCAAACAGTTAGAAGGCACACAAGCTGAAAGCAATAAGAAAATGGAAGAAAATGAAAAGGAATTGGCTGCCTGCCAGCTCCGGATCTCACAGGTAAATATTTCTCTATAGTGTACAGTGTTCTTTATAAATTAAATTCATTAACCTATTGGGGGAAAAAAAGTTGCAGGGTTTTTTGGCATCTAACAAAGCACACTGTGAGCCGATAGCCATAAGACTCAACTGTTTCCTTAGTACTCTCATCAGATTGGATGCTTCTAAGTAATTCAGTGTGGCAGGATGTCAGAATTTCTGCAATATATCTGTAGCCTGCTAATGCTTTTGTACCACTTGTATTAAATACTGGAGTCCATGTGTTCTCCATCACAGGATTCTTTACAAATACAAGACTTACAGAAGCATTGGCTAGTGCACACTCTGCCTGCTAATGCCCCAAGCTGCAAGTGGGAGAGGTGATAGCGTAAAACTCCAGGAGGTTTGCATAGCAGTTTAAATTTATTTTTAATGTAAGAAAGGCCATTTTAATGTGATGGTTAGAAAAGATAAGTAATGTGACTTCTAACATTTCTGGAAACTGTAATCTATATATGTGGTTTAATATTTCTGTATTTTTTCATACAGATAATCATCTATTTTAAAATCAGGAGATGCACATTCCAGGGCAATCTTCTAAATACAGTGGGCCTCTCTTGCCTCTGTTAATATTTAACATTCAAAACATCTCTTCTCCCAGCCAAAATGTATTTCATTCCAATCCAGAATAAAGACACTTTCTTAAAGGCTACATTACAGATCTACTTGAGTAGTCATATTCTTCTAAGAGTCTAGTTGGCACCATTTTGTTTTGAGACGAGGTTGCTTGTTGTGTAAAAAATAAGTATGAACCATTTATGCAGATGTAATTCCATGGTACCTAGTTCCAAAGCAAATAAATCTTTTCATTCCACAAGCATGAAGCCAAGATCAAGTCACTGACTGAATATCTTCAGAATGTGGAGCAGAAAAAGAGGCAGCTGGAAGAATCTGTGGATTCCCTTAATGAGGAATTAGTTCAACTCCGAGCACAGGGTAGGACTTGCCTCCCTACACCCCACCCATCACCACCATTTTAACAATATAGTGATAAATAGGGAATTGCTCTGTTTTGTTTAGGTTGAAAGGTAGAGCTATAGAAAGGCTTTTTGCTATTGAACATGTAGAATTAATTCATGGTAAAACATGTTTGCTGTTTGAAAGAACTGTTACTGATAGGATTAAAGATGTTACCAATTTAATTAATTTTTGTGGTGGGAGGGGACTTTTTCCAAATTGTAGGGTGTTGGCAAGGGAAGGGGAAATTAGTGCCATCATCCATGTGATTGTGTAGATACCTGGCTGAAATGTGTTTTTTGTTTTCTATCTCTTCTAGAAAAGGTCCATGAGATGGAGAAAGAGCACTTAAATAAGGTTCAAACTGCAAATGAAGTCAAGGTAAGTCAATTTCATTGTTTTAAAAAGAAGAAAACAGTAACAACCCAAATCTGCACAGAGCGAAGTCTGGTGGAAACTCAGAGCATTTAATATGTTCTGGTTTTCTCTAATAGCAAGCTGTGGAGCAGCAAATTCAGAGCCATCGTGAGACGCATCAGAAACAGATCAGTAGCCTGAGAGATGAAGTTGATGCAAAGGAGAAGCTCATCACTGAGCTCCAAGAGTAAGTTCTTGTCATTATCTTAGTGGTGCCAAATGTCTCTGGACTTCGCAAGTACAGAAGTACAGTACAGTGGAAGGAAGTAGTGAGAGTTTCCTCCAGAACTGTCCTTCTGGCTTCCATTTTGTTACTGAATATGCTGTCTGAGAGTTTCAGCTGATAAAATACTTACTTTCTGTGTTCAGCCAAAACCAGAAGATGATGCTCGAACAGGAACGTCTGAGAGTCGAGCATGAGAAGCTGAAAGCAACTGATCAGGAAAAAAGTAGAAAACTTCATGAGCTTACGTAAGTGATAGTGATGCATAAAACAAATGTGTGTGGGGACACTTACACTATAAACTAGTGACTTAATGTGATGCAGAGTCTGTCACTTTATAGCTTGTTAAAGAGGCCTTCTTGAACCTTTTTGAAAACGTTTGCACTGTGTGACTACTTAAAATAGAAAGTAAGATTATAAAAGATATGAAGGCCACAACTGTTTTTTTGTTATTATGCTATGGATTGGAGTAATTAACTTTTCAATTTGCAGCTAAGTATTGCATTCTGTAAGACTGCAAGAGTCTTCTAACAATTCCCCTTACTGTTTTTCTGGTTCTTGTGTTCCCTTAATCTTTTTATGGTTCTTATGTGATTTAACTTAGGTGGCTCTAAGTGGTTTATTCTTAAAATTAAACAATTGTGAGTTTCATTGATTAACTAAATACAGTGTGTTAGTGAATTAGAGACTCATAAGTTAGTGTAAAAATGGAATTACATTCTGCTTGCAGGTAAGTATCCAAGTCAAGCTCAAAATCAGTTCTCAGCGTCTAGAGATCTGACTTTAATCTCCTGGAAATCTTTCTAAGTTTATCAGTTGTAACCCCTTCCTGGCACATACAAATTTATCTTTACAGAAGCTAAAAATACATTATACTTAAAAGTAGTTTTTGACAAGTGCTTTTTGGCTATGTTTAAAACACACACAGTGGTTTTCAGGGTTTTTTTATCATGGAATTTGAAGTAATCAGAGGGACCTGACTGATCTGTGCTGGTAACCAAGAAACAATGCTAGCTTTTGTTTTTACTTTGTTTGTTTATCCTGTTTAGCTGACTTCTGGTCTTGTGAATCCATCTTATTTTGATTTATTTATATGCCACAATGATTCCAAAACTTATATTAACTACAGTAGGTTTTCTTGTCTTGTAAGATTTGCTATTCATACCACATTATTGCTTTCTATTTCAGTTTGTAGGCTCAGCTTCATCTAGCATTGACCACTTTAAAGCACTTGCTGGATAGGAACATTATTCTTCAAAAGATTTGCCAAGAAGTTTTAAAAATTAGTTTTTTATTCTGTGTCCTACTCCAGCCTTTTTGAATCCAGTTATTTTCCAGTGAATATCATAAATGTGCATGGCAAATGACAGACCAGGAACAATGCAGATTGTTCACTTTAATTTTTTCAATTTGAAGTTGTATAAGATGCCTGGAACTACTTATCCGGAGACATCTGGAAAATGGATATTATAGTGACATTATTTAGAATATTTTATTACATCATATGTTTGCTCATTTAACTGTGAACTAGTAGTGAAACTGACTGAGGAAGGAGAAATTTCAAGAGGAAAAGAAGCTTTTTTAACTACTTTAACAGGAACACCTCATTTTCGTGTGGTCCTTGGCCTTTCTATCCTAATCTCAGGTCATAAAAAGGAAAGTCCACGTTCCTTTCTTGTATTCTGTCATCTTGACAACTGCACTGACTTACAGTTCTGAGAAAGAGTATTTCCTGTGCAGAAAATGCTTTCACATTAGCTGGCAAGACAGCAGCTCTGTACACTGATAATCATCAGGTTATATTCCTATACACTGACATTGTTGTTTATGGTGCTGGTTTTGCCAATGTGTTGAGGTGAGGTGTTAAAGAAAACAAAGAGAAAATTTTTCATCTGGCACAGGGTACTTAACATCTCAGCTGGTCAGAGCTAAGAACATTTGTAGGATAAGATCTCCCCACATATTCACTCCGAAGCTTACTCTGAGAGTCTTTTTTTTTTTACCATTCTAGGAACTTTTATAATTTATGCATCTGAATTTACTTGTTTGTATTCAATATTAAAAGTACATCCCTCTTTTCCTTTTGCAACTCCCCCAATCCAACCACCCGCATGCCATACAGATTTCTGAGTGTCATCTGTTGGTTACATCTTTAATTTAAGACTTCCACCAAAAGAGTTTTTTCATTTGTACCATACAGTGTTTATTATTCTAGTCTTCTAAAACAAAATTTCTAATTTTTCTAGAATATTTCAGGAATAATTTATTCTCTTTTAGGGTTATGCAGGACAGACGGGAACAAGCGAGGCAAGATTTAAAGGGTTTGGAAGAGACTGTGGTAAGATAGTCAGAATATATTCCAAAGCAAATATCAGTATTTGTCTCTTTTATTTTCCTTTCAGAGTTTGTTTGGGCTGTTTCATTAATTTCTTGTCCTTAACTGTAGGCAAAAGAACTTCAGACTCTTCACAATCTTCGGAAGCTGTTTGTTCAAGATCTGGCCACTAGAGTGAAAAAGGTAATGTGGTGCTGTAGTTAAACCTTTTGTTTCTGAGAATGCTGCATGGATTTCACTTTAGGACTAAATTAGGAACTAATGTTTATTTGGTTTAATTTTTCTGGCTTGATCTTAATATGCAAGTTCAGATTTGTACTCAGCCTCCTGTCTCCCTCCCCATGCCTTTGTTACTGCAGAGTGCTGAGATCGACTCAGATGATACAGGAGGCAGTGCTGCACAGAAACAGAAGATTTCCTTCCTTGAGAATAATCTTGAACAGCTTACAAAGGTTCACAAGCAGGTACAATGAGACTTCATTTCAAATTTTAATAAAACTACTTCCGATCGATTATTACAGAAGCAACTGCCTATTGGTCATAAAGTAACTTTTATAAGCAAGTACTTCTATGTCTTAAGTGTGTCTCTTGATACAGGAACACTTTAGTCTATTGTTTTGTAACATAAGTTAATTAGCTGTTTTAAGTACATGTGGGTGTGTAACAAAATAGCTGCATTTAAACTGAATAGGATCCAAGTTTGTGTTTAGACTTCATATATGAGACTAAGGGCTGCTTGCCTGTCTCTGATGGAAGAGGTGCCTCTCTTGGGTAGCAGGTTCTTCCACAGTAACTGATTTTTCAAATGACAGTCTCAGTGTCGCTGACCTGTAGATTTACTGGAAATTTAAAAGAAGTTAATATTGTAACCCTACTGCTTTGCTTCTTTAGGGGTGGGGAGGGTATTTGCTCTCACTATGAAGAGGGATACCAAGAAAATAATCACTTCTGGTTTTGTAGCTGGTACGTGATAATGCTGATCTTCGCTGCGAACTTCCTAAACTGGAGAAGCGACTTCGAGCTACAGCTGAAAGAGTTAAAGCCTTGGAATCTGCCCTGAAGGAAGCCAAAGAGAACGCTTCTCGTGATCGCAAGCGGTACCAGCAAGAAGTAGATCGTATAAAGGAAGCTGTAAGATCCAAGAATATGGCCAGAAGAGGACATTCGGCACAAATTGGTGAGTAAAGAATCCCTTGCCCCCTAAAGCTTCATCTGTCTCCTGCTTTTTGTTTAGTTGTTTTTGTGCATATATGCATCTTTCAGCCCTTATTGAAACTGCACATTCCAATGTGATCTGTTTTCTACTGTGAGTTGTGTTTTGGTTAACAGGCTGTGTGTGGAGGTGGTACTTTATGGTTGTTTGGCTTTTTATTTATTTTAAATAGCTTTGGAAAAGGCTTACCAACCTAGAATTCTAGCCTGAATATGTTACATTTCCTAGAAGAAACAGTACACTGCATGTGAGTCTTAATCTCTTAGATCATTCCAGTTCCATTCCAATTTCTAAGACTAAATCGGTATTTCAAGGAAACAAGAAAGATTAAGCCATCACCTTCAACAACAACAACAAAATTGACCTCATCTTACCGGGCAGAGGGGCAGACAGAAACTCTCAATATCCAAAGATCCTTAATTACCTTTTCAGTTCTTTGTTGCAAAACACATAGTATCCACAGCCCTCTGTAGGGAAAAGGAAAAGAAAAACAGGGGTGGGAAGGTGGAGGCAAAACAGTCATATTCCTTTGCTCCTCCAACTGCCATTACTTTGTTGAGTGCTAAGGACCAAGAAGGTGTGTGACCTGTGGAGAACTTAAACTGTGCACATTACACTGCAGCTGTAGAACTAAAGGACTTCAGTCATCCATACATTTCTCTTAAATGTTAATGTGACTGAAATGAGTGTTGCAGTTAAATTTTGCTCATATTCTGCACATCTGCAAAGAGCTGTTGCAAAATAGTTACAATTTTTTGGTCACATGAAGTGGGAACTTACAGACAGGTGCTTCTCTGTCTTAATTTTCTCTCAAGTGGTCTCCAAGAAAACAAACAGTTTTCTAGTGAGGTCACCTGAGGTGTTCAGCCTCTTGTGATTAAATGTCTAGATGAACTAGTCATGTCTTCCTGGAGATCACTTTCCTATAAGGCAGTAATTGAGAAGTGTTTCTCTGCTGCAGCTGCTGCCTGTAGGCTTTTTTCTGCTGAAACTTTGCTTCTCTTTAATATTACAGAACTTTGTGAAATTCTACACATACATTATGCATGTTCTGTTAAGAGCTAAGTTTTGCTAAATCAGCAAAACTGATATAAAATACAGTTTATTAAGTGTATGCAGCTTATGAATGATCTGTCAAAACTGCTGGATTTTTTACTTTGGCTAAAGAACAAGTTTTATTTTTATGTGGTGGTAGGTTGGTGAGGCAGTGTTATCTGTGGAGTATTGGTACACAGAACCACCTGCAGAGAGAGTAACTAGTGACTTAATCTAGTAGAAGTGGGAAGGACAGCAAGTATCATGATTCCTTACTGATACATCACTAGACAGTTTCCTGAGAGTTTTTTGTCTTATTTGAGTTCTTATTGCAAAAAAAAAAGGATTCATAGAAGGTGATACATTAGGTGGGACAGATAATTCTTGTGAAGATAATCTTTATCAGAAGCTTTGTGAGCTTTAATAGGAAGCAGTAAAGGCAAAACCTTGTCTATTTTCCAGAGTTTGTTGTAGTTGACACTAATCTGTTATGTTCTCAGAATGCCATCCCCTAAACTTGTTTTCTTATTCAAAGTGCATTCAGTTGTGACTATTACATTTGGCTAATGATATCAGTAAATTTGAATAATCCAAGGTATTGTTGTGTATATATTTGTAAGTCACTTTTCTTGTCATGCAGCTAAGCCTATCCGCCCTGGCCAGCATCCAGCAGCTTCTCCAACTCATCCAAGTGCAATTCGTGGTGGAGGTGCGTTCACTCAGAACAGCCAGCCAGCTGTGCTGCGTGGAGGTGGACGGCAAGACAAAGTGTAAGTTTGTCTTGTAGCATTTGTTAAAATGTGTGATCAAACTACTCTGTATTAGGTTTATTACAGTTCATTCTGTGGCATAAAGTCTGGAATAGTCAGATTAATTCCTTTTTACAGAATTTTATAGCCAATGGAACGGTATAATGTACACCTAACTAAAGATGCTGCTGCTTTTCTTCTAAAACGTGTTTGCTATAAAATGGTAATTCTGATGGTGTTCTGCAGGAGTAGAAAGAAATGTGGAAACAATCAGTTGGAGATGGTTACCAGTCAAATACAGTAGCCACTGTTTGGGAAAGGAGTGAACATTTTAAATTCTTTTGGCTTGCTAGTATCATTATAAATATAGTTTTCTTCAGGAAGACATTCAGTGATGAAATAAAATTTACTGTATCTTTACATGTTATTTACTTTTCTTACTGTGTTTGCATACTGCTTCATGTGTCAGTGATTTGGAATTTCTTAACAGAAGAATTCATGTCCTAATCCAGTAAACTTAAAATGTTAGCCTCGCTAAAATGCAGTTACAGTAATTGAAATTAAATGTGCACTTACTTTAAAACATCTCTAATCTCCAAAGTAATTACATATTGCATGGTATTTAATATGTTTTAGTTGCTTTACAGAACCATGTTTCTTTTTAATTAATATCTCCTTTATAGTTGGTTGATCTGTTATTCACCTATATATTCTCTGTTGTCATTTCACTTTTAAATGTGTCTATAAATGTCTTCTAGACATTCCCTTAGTTAATTATCTGCATCTTCAGTTTGAAATACATCTGAAATGGGGTGGGGTGCTTGAAATCTGGGTGCTCCTCTTCTGAAGGGGCTCCAGAACAGCTTATGTGAATCTTGTTTCTATTTGTTTCTTTTCATTAGCTGACTGACTTTTCCAAGCTTTCTCTCCAATTCAGAGAAAACTGGGATGTAGTACTAGTCAAGGTACCTGGTTCTGTTCAGTAGTCTCTCTTAGTAAATAAGAGGTTGAACTGAGGGGTACTTCAACCTTGAATAACATTTGCCTCGAATGACCAAGGAGTTGCCACTAGCCAGGAAAAGCAGCAACAGTCATGGGAAATGGAGCTGGGCTATAACAGACAGTGGTTTCTGTCTGTAATGTTTACTCCATTATTGCGGTCAGGACTGCGTACCCAGTCAGTTTGTCGTGCTGTAAATTCGTTGGTAGCAGACAGCGTTGCTTAAATGCTTTGTGTTGTGTAATTTCTTATTTTAAAGTGGGTTTTTTATTAGCACTTATCTGAGTGGTTTAAGAACTAGGCTCTTAAAGGCCATGTAAATAGTGATAAGGTCTACTGTAAGTGTAAATAACTTTGCTTTTTTGGCTTAACTGTGATTTTTTTTCTTTTACAGTTGCTGAAAAGTAAATGCAGCGTGAGGAGGATTGGATATTGTGTAGAGGGAGTCATTCCATGACAATAATCTCTCCTTTTGGGGACTGTAGGATTATTTTTTGAAAATTGTATAAATTATACCTGGCCTGTACAGCTCTTCCCCTTCTACAAATTCTGCTAACTGATTCCCAAAAAAAACAACTAGAGTGCAATTTTGGCGTCTTGAAAAATGACATGTTACTTAAAGTGTAGCTCTGCTTATTACACAGTTTGTCTTTCATGTCTTAAATTTAGTCTGCACTGTGCCAAGCTGAATGTACGTTGAGGAAATCTTAGTTCAAATTTTTTAGCTTAATTTGTGTACATCTTATTGTCCTAGGGAATGTGCAACAGTGTTTAAGTATACTTTCATTTTTATCACTTCACATAACACTACATGTCCCACTGAATTAGGGCAGCACTCTACATTACAGTTTTCTTTTGGAATGCTGCATAAAGCATTGGAACTAACTGTGTTTGTACAGTGTGAGGATCCTGAAGTGCTGACGACAGCTGCCTCGAGGCTCCGTGACACCACCAACCTATAGAGTTCAGTAGGAACAAGGCTCTGTAACTGTTATCTCATCCAATGCCCGGCCACCGGGTGACCTAGAATTAAATATTGTACAGTAATAAGAGTAAACCTGAGTTTACAAAAAAGACTTTGGCAATGGATTATCCCATCTGTCCTGTTCCTGGTTCTGCACACAGTACAGTCTGGTGGAGTGAAAACATTCTGCTTCATTCTGATGAGCCTGTCTGTCCATGTCTGTATCCGTGATGGTTCACTTTCACTATTTTGTAATAGTGAAATGAAGGCAATCTAAACTGTATCTTTATATTCCACTACATACAGTACTGGAATTTTTGACTAAAATTTTAGTTTTCAATTTAAAAAGTCTTTTTCAGTGACAGGCCAATGAATTCAGATACATAAATAAAGGACACAACTTTTTAAAACTGATGTATCCAGAAATGCTAGAGGCATGCATTTAAAATAACAATAAAATAAAGTGCTACCCTGAATTGTATTTGTAATGCATTTGTAAGTAGGTATATGAAATGTCCAAAG
Source organism: Promerops cafer (assembly GCA_013398275.1). Classification (NCBI taxonomy): domain Eukaryota; kingdom Metazoa; phylum Chordata; class Aves; order Passeriformes; family Nectariniidae; genus Promerops; species Promerops cafer. Next base: position 137,041 of record VZSE01007083.1, read on the forward strand.
TAGTAGTTGTTGAATATTTTTCTTCTCTTTGCAATAAAGTCCTGTAAAGTGGCTAACAAAACAAAACGTGGGGTTTTGATTTTTTTTTTTTTGTTTTGAGCTCCGGTACTCTCACTGAGCTGAATCCGGGGTTTAAAGTTTTATAGTGTAATTTACTTAACTTATTCATAGGGTTTAGCCACTATAATTTTTAGAACAGCCTTCTTCTGTATAGAAACTAGTTACCAGGTCTTTTAAGAAAGAAGAAACTTAGTATTGCTGGAAGAATTCCATGAGTTTTTTCAGACCTGGTTGATACAACTTTTTGTTCTGGCTTGAGTTTTTTGCTGGGTATTCAGTTATTGTGGAAACAGTAGAAACTCTGTGACTGTTCAGACAGCAAATCACTTCAATTTTTATATTTTAAAATAGGCAAAATATATTGCGATGGAGTATAGTCAAATTTTAGACCTTGAACCACTTTTTTTCTATATCTACAGTAGTCTGAATTTTTAATAGTTTGATTTTTAAAGGTTGAGTGTATCAGTTGAAAATCCCACTATTTTGGAGTTTTAAGCTTTTAAGACGGTTTTCTTCACTAAGGTCACCAAACACTCCAAACTTGCAGTTGTTTTAGAGCACAGTTGAAGGCAGCATACTGAGGAAAAAACATAAAGAAATAACAAAATATTTTGAATTAAATTTCTCATCATGGAATCAGCACTGTCCATTATCTCTCTCAATGTTAACTACAGGTTTTCAGGCCTTCATTTGTCAATGTGCAATCATAAAAACAAAACAACACACTCAAATGAAGCAGGATTTTTTTCTCATGCCTGTGAATGGGGGTTTCATTCCTGTAGGTAATTGTCATGGGTTTTGGTGCTGAAAATTGCTGTGTTTAAAAAATTAGATTAAATAGTAACTAGTGTGTAGCTCAGTGTACATCACCTTTTTATATTTAAACTTTTTTTTATTTTAAACCTTTTATGAAGTTTACCAAGAACTGCCTCTTAAAATGTAAAAAAAACCACACAACTTTCTTTTCTTTATGGTTTGGCTGTCATATGTCAGCCGGACAGGACAATTACTGTATTTTGTAAATGAAAATATTCAGTCTATACGGGGAATGTTCAACACTGCTATTTCAACTTGCAGTCTTTGAGTGGTTCTTATTTTTATGTTCCTCTAGATCATATTTTTAAAAGGTGGTTTAGGATAGGAACTTGGTGAAATAATATTTATTTCTGGTGAACAACTAAATTATTTACATAACTTAAATGCTGACTCACTACTGTGTGTAACTCTAAATTTGACATGAGGACAAGTCTACCTGTGGAATCTGATTTAACTTCAGTACACTTAAGATGCATTAAAACAATTGGTTTGGGGAAGACGCCATATAGTTTTAACTTACCTGCATGCTGTAAATGTATTTGTGTTTAAATAAAGAGGAGAAAAATCTTTGAATTCTTTGTGCTTTTACTCCACTTACCTCTACATGTGGTCAAATGTGGTGATGCTACAATCTTCTCTAGGTGTGTTGTGCTGTGCTTTGGGCTCTCCTGAGTGCTGTGTCAGCTGTCTGTATGGTGATGCTCAAAGTTCTCTTTTTATCAACATGCTTGGATGGCTGTTTCCAGAATCCATGTAAACTTGGTTGCAAAGGAATTAACCATGAGTTATCACTTGGTTTGTGAACCTCTCTTTTTTTTTAAACTTGGTGTCTGCTGATTTGGTGACCCCTAATTCTGGTTTGAGACAGATTAATCCATTTCCAGTATTTCTGTGCCATCTAGACTTTCGTAGGCTTCTTTTCCTTTCCGGGGACTCATTTTCCTTTGCCAGTATCTGTAATAGCTGATTCTGTGTTTTCTTACTGCTATTGAACTGATAGTTTTTTATGGAGCAGTGTAGTTATGCAAGGCTGCAATCAAGTTCTTGATAATTTCCACAGAAAGAAGATTTAGCTAGATGTATAGCTTTGATATATAAATATATACATATATATAAAAAGCATAAAGGAGGTCATGATTTAGGTCTGCCAGTACAGTTACGTAAAAGCAAAGATCTCGGGAGGGAGAAATTGCATCTGTAAAACTGTTCAGCAGTGAGGTAATCTATACTGTAAAATATTTCCTAGTGTGCCCTGTTAACAGAAGACGGCTCAGTCACAGAGCTCTCTTTTGAATAGATCTCTCTATCTGCTAGGGGATGATCAACTCAGACCTCTTTAATTGCAGACAACCTCTAAGGGATGCTCAGAAGGGAAAGGAAATCTTTCACTGTGAAGTTTCTTATGAGCAATGGAATGGTCCAAAATTACTTTCGAAAGCGAGCAAAAAATATGAGTGCATCTCTGCCAGGGAAAAGCTGTGGCTACCTGCACTGTCAAACTGAGAATTCACTGGCTGGCCTACGTGCCTCCCCCTTTGAATGCACCGCGGAGTTGTAACACGCATTTAGGAAGTGTCAAAATGAATCACTATTTAACATGTGCTATATGCAAAACTGCCACTTAAGTACGCATTAAGGACCTAATAAAACCTCGCTAAATGATTACTGAGGACTGGTGGGTACGTCAGAACTTTTGCCTGGGGAGTTTTGAGCACGAGTCTTCCTGAACTCCGCACGGGGCTATTCATTGTTTTATCTTTACCCAGCCCTTGCTGGGGGCAATGCGGGGAGAGCAGTTGGAGCCCCTGACTCCTTTGAGTGTTTCACTGCGCAAGCCGAAGGGGCAGAGGGTACCAGTCAGCTCCGCTGTCCAGTGCAATGCGCAGAAGAGTTACGTGAAGAAGGAAAATACGGTACAAAAGAAAAGAGCCTGTTTAGCTTATTTGCATTTGAAAAGGAAAGCAAGAGGCTAACGATTATAAAGGGAAAGCTGAGGCGTTGCATAGCATAGTGTGGCACATCTGCGCCCTGGGATGTCTTGCACGCTGTGCTCTGCACGGTGTGGGCACAGCGGCGTTGTGGAACGAAGCTAAATCCATCGACTGTCTCCACCTCCAGTACCGAGGGAAGTGTTGATATGTACCTGCAGCAAGGAGAGCAGCATAACCCACATTCTCCGCGTTCCTGAATCCACAAAACTGCGCGCGGAAATGACTCGGAGATGCCCCCGGGTGTGTGGTAAAGAGAGCTATTTCCGCAGCTCCTGTTGTGAGGAACAAATGCCTGGGAACCCCTGTCCTGTAAGTCAGCTAAATTGCCTCCTACAGTTGGAGACAAATACATTTCACAGCTTAGAACAGCATATTGAAGATACCTGTGAAGCCACTTGCTGTTTCAGTGGATTCTTGATTTTGCTTTTGTCAGGAGCAGCATTAAAAAGGAAAGGTAAAGTAGCTCAGCAAAGTGTAAAGGCCGGGCGTTATCCTGTCTGCTTATCACCTTCATCAACAGGCCCAGTTCCATCGGCCAGGGGCCTGTTGTGCTGCCGGGACAGATGTTATAAGTGATCACTCATGACCCTATAAAAAACCGAGTATTTGGAGGGTATTTTGTCATGACCTTCCCTGAGAGGGTGTAAATTATTCTTTAAATGCTTTTACTGCAAGAAATACCCTTCAGCAGAAACCAGGACAGAGCTTAGTCTGCTGCCAGCGAGGCTCGTTTCAGCACAGCTCAGTGCGCGGCCTTTGCGTGCCTGCCGCAGCCTGGTGGCCGTAGTGCCCGGGGCTGGTTTGCAGGGGGGCGGCAGCAGGGTGACCCTCTTCCCTGCGGCTGAGCGAAGGGGGAAGCTCCTGTAGGAGGGGATATCCTCTCACACTGGCTTGGTGGGTTGTCTTGCAGAGGCAGCGCAGCTCCTGCTGCTGGCACGCGGTAAGAGAGTCCTGGTCCTGTCACCAGCAGGCTCAGCCCCTGCCGCCCTTGCCCTTCAGACTGCAGAGCTCCCCTTTGCCCACCTTGTCCCTGTGCCGGGGGAAGGGACGAGCTGCCTGCTTTTCCTGAAAGATTCTGGTATTGCTGCTCCCACAGGTCTGCTGTCCTCTCGAACACGAGGCCGTGTGCTCGGGGTTACACAACGGGAGAGGAGCTGAGCCACAAGACATGGAGAGGAAGAAATACAGGCCAGGCTGTGGTGGTTTTTTGTTTGATTTGTGACACTTTCTAGGTCTGAGGTTCAACTTGACTTCAAGCCGAATGAGGAGTTCCTCTCCTGCCAGGGCTGTCATCCTCCCTCCCCAGCAAAGGACTGTTTTGTTGATGGGCCTGCAAGGTCGTGTTGAAGTGTAAACCACTCTTGTGATCTCAGTGCTGGGGCACTAAAACCAGAATTGTCCACCCGGGGCTGAAGTTCCAGCGGTGCTGAGCTAGAGAGGGACAGCCAGCACTAACCTGGCCCGTGCAGGATCTGCCCGAGACCTCCCGGCCATGGGAGAGCACGGGGGCAATGGGGCCTCGTGCGCCGGGCACCCCGGCTCAGTGATCGACCCCTCTGTCCTGCCTCCAGGCCGGACTCCGGGGGTCCGCCGGGCCCCGGCTCCGCTCGGGACGCGGCCCCGGCGCGGCGCCCGCTCAGCGCCAGGGGGCGCGCGGGGCTCCCCCGCGCATTCCCGCGGGATCGGCGCCGCTGGGAGCGGGGCTCACGGGGCTCACGGAGCTCACGGGGCTCACGGGGCTCACGGAGCTCACGGGGCTCACGGGGCTCACGGGGCTCAATGAGCTCACGGGGCTCACGGCCCGGGGCTCCCCGCGCCGCTGCCCACCCGCCTGGCTGCTGGGTCCCTCTTGTCCTGCCGGGAGCCGCGGCCGTGCTGCTCCTTCCCCCTGAGCTGCGCAGGATTGAGTCCTGGCGTTAAAACACTGGGAAAAGACGCACGTTGCGTTTCTGAATAAGTACCAGCATGTTGTGCTAGGCATTTTCTACTCTTTGTTTAAACCACCTTTTTTTTTACAGGGAGATTCTTGGAAATGTCGCCAAATTTGGTTTCTTTATTTGAACTGCAAAATGAATGGTATGAATCAATGGCAGAAAGTCAGACCTGTGCAGTGGGTGAATCATTATCAAATCCACTCGTAGGTGAAGCTTGAGACATTTTTGTATTTTTCTCTCATTTCCAGCTGACTTGTCTCCATCGATCCACAGACACTTGAGCAGCACGAGAGAGGTGGGAAGAGTCATTCCTGATGAGAAATGGATTTTTCCCCCCACGCTCATTATTGTAGAGGACTGTCAGTTTCCCTTGGCAGCCTGTACAATGGGCTTGCTCTGTAATAAATGCAGATAGCATTAAATTAACGTTTCATTCCCACAGTGACAAACAGTGGCATCCAGTTCCAGCGCAGGATAATTCAATGACATATGGCAGCAGACATGTACCTCACTGTTATGGGTTAATCAGAGATGCAGTGTTCAAACTGGACTCAAAGCATCTACATAACTTGGAGCGAGTTTATTAACCTTTATTAGCTGGTGAAAATGAGCTGGGAAGTGCAAAATGATAGAATATGAATAACTTTAAAAAAGAGCCAAAATGCATAAAAATAAGCATAAAAGCATGAGTCAAATCTAATAAAAATTTTCTATCTACTCTTCATCTAACTGTAACTGGAATCTATGCAGGAGCTGTCAAGGGAGGAGAACTGTATCCACAACTGACTGCAGGAGTGTAAGCACATGTGGACATGAAGAAAAGGATCCTTGGCTCATATGCTTGGCTGATAAAGCTGGTAGAAGTTGTGCTGCCTGCCTGGGGAAGGATGGAGTTTGACTTCGTCATTTTCTTGGTCAGAGTTTGGAAACCTAGGACAAAGCAAGGCTGTGAAGAAGGAGACCCAGAGGTATCTGGAAACTGTTGCACCAAGGAGCTGCAGTAGAGAAGAGCAGATACCCACTGCAGGGAGACTCCAAGGGCCAGTGAAGGGTGAGCAGAGCCCCCCAGCACCCTGCCATGGCACTGGGATGGGAGCTGCTGGCCCTCAGGCAAGACCTGACTCTGAGGCTCCTCTCTGCTCCTCCTCTGCTGCCTTTGTTCCTTCCTGTTGATGCTTGGCTGGTGGGCCTTCGTTGGGCCTGACCGTGAATGCATCTTTCTTTTGGAGTTAGAGGACATATGGGAAAACACTCCAGAAGGAAGTGGATACTGAGCTTTTTGAGACAACTTGGAAAGAAGAAGAGATTCTGCAAGGACAGGAAATTCAGCCTTCACTTTTACAACATGCCCCAGGGTTTTGTTCTGCACATCAGCAGTTCTGCAGGAGGGAAAGGACCAGTAGCAGCCTTGGAAAACACAGGGTTCCCCTTTCACTTGTGCTCAGCTTTCTGGGCTGTGTGTTTCTGAAAGGCTATTTTGGTGCATGCGTTCTCAGTGAGAGCAGTGCTTCAGTTAGTGCTTGGCATAAAATCTTACGGGTGCTAGTTGCTTTTTACTTTTCATCAGATGAGATACTTAAAAGCATCTCATTCGTGTCCCCTAGAATTAGTCTGAAGATTCTCATAACACTTGGTTTTTTATTAATGAAAGCTCTTGGAGACACATCTGGCATATTTTATTGATCATAATCTCATGGCTGGAAGCTCATCTCGGTAGCTATAGCAACAGAACTTTTTTTTTCCAAACGTCAACATAGCTCCACAAAAAGTGGAGTAAGAGGGAGCAGGTAATTTAAATTACTAGACAGCTAATAACTTCTTCTTCTGTAATAACTCTTTCTTCTCTAACCAGTTCTGAGATTTCTGATTTGATACAGTAAATAATGGATTGGAACAAAATCTTTCAATGACTACCTCTGCTGTGGAAGCCTGTGAAAGCAGAATAACATGGATGGATGTGGTGTCTCAAGAGTCTTTTTTTGCTGGCTGTGCATTGCTCCCATCCTCTGCTGGCCTGCAGGGATCATGAGCAGGCTGCAGGCACAGACCGTGGAGGAGCAAGAGTACAGAGCATGTATTTGCAGCCCTCCCTCTGCTACCCAGTCAGGCAGGGGTCCCAAACACTGCCCACAGCAGCAGGGCTCGCTCCTGCTCTCAGGGGCAAGAGGCACTCCCAAAACGTGCCTGGGAGTTCAGATGAAATGATACAGACCGAAACTGTAACTTTCTGTAAGTGTGCTCTGATGCCTAAAGACCCCTATGAGGTTGGCACCACCAAGTTTTTCTTATCACAGATTTTCTCAGGTGTGTCTACTCTGGCACAAGTGGGACCTGCAGGTAACCTGGCCTGCACTGTGGGATGGCTCTTTCCTCTGCTTCCAGCTCCAGTGTTTGGCTCTGAGAGCATTCCTAGCAGTGTTTCTTCATCCTGCCTTACAGCAGCATCCTGCTAGCACTTGAAAATGGTGATGCTGGGACAGCCAAATAAAGCAGTGGGTGGATGCTGTTGCCTCCCTTGCTTTCCTTAGGGCTTTCCTGCAAGGCAAGTGGAGAACCACCCTCAGCCTCCAGCCAGTGCAGAAAGTCAGATCCAGCTGTGGCTGTCTGACATCTTCAGGTCTGCAAGAAGCTGCATATGGGTATAACCAGTATTTCCAAAAGATTTCTAGACATTCAAACCTTCACATCCTCTTCTCAGCAATTGAAAAATATAGGCCTTTGGAAGTGCTGGAGAGCACAGCCCTGAGAAAATTGCCTAGGGTGAAGGGCACACTCCTTCCCTGGGGGCTGCAAATGCTGCCAGGTAGGGGCTGGAAAATGCTTCCACCAGCTCCATGGCTGGTGAGCAGGGCAAAACACTTTGGTGTCCTTGTTCCCCTAATTGGTGATTGCATTCCCCAAGTCCCGCTCCCGGTGGGGGAAATTTCCCCGGGCCACACAGCCTCTGGCAGGACTGAGGGTCTTGGCAGCACCCTACAGAGGGCCTAGATGATGACGACGACGACGATGATGATGATGATGATGATGATGATGATGATGATGATGATGATGATGATGGTGGTGGTGGTGACTGAAGTCAAACTCACAGCTGTCAGGCAAGTCATTCAGGGGCTCTGCTGCTCTAAATATCACCTATTTGACCCCCGTTCTGGGCAGTCCTGTCCTCAGCCCCACCAGCAATGCAGCATGAAGTCCAGCAGCAGCATCTGTCCCTGCAGATGCCCTTTCCACCCAAGGAACGGCATAGATCACCCTCTCAATACCCAGGGTGGGTTGAGTTTGGGTTTGTTTTTGGGTTTTTTTTTACATCATCTCTTCTGGGTTATGTTAAACCTCCTGCCCCCCAGAGCTGTGGGCGGGTGCAGATGGCCGGGGCAAAGGCGGGTGCCACTGGCGCCCCGGCAGCCCCGGCATTTTCCCCGGCGCGGAGGATGCAGCCGCTCATGCGTGTTAATCCCAGCGCCAGGTCACTGAGCGGGAACAAGGCGAGGATTGTTCCCCTGGCGCTGGGGAAAAGCGGGGACGCAAGGCACGGGGAGGGCGGAGAGGAGCCGAGCCGCCCCATCGCGGCCACGGCGGAGGGTGAACTGCGTTTCCGTCCTGCCGCGGGGAATGCCAAGGGCTGGCTGCTGCAAGGGACGCTGGAATCGATGCTGAGACCTTGTTGCTGCTGAATAGAAGGGTGACTTGGCACGGGTTGGCGCTGACTTGGTGAAACACGTTTCCTCTGAGCTGCACCCTGGGAGAGAAGATAACCATCGGGAAAATATGCAGCTACGGGGCTGCCAGGAATTTGACACAGCAAAATACTTGTGCCGTTATGGGTTTCTGCTGGTTGGAGTGCACCTTCCTGCTGGGACAGGTCCCTCACTGCTTTAACACTTAGAAATTTTGGGAGGTGAGGCCAGAGGGAAGTACCAATCTGCCACACGGTTAAGGGTGGGCCCCATGGGGCTTTGCTTCCTGTTCAGTCAGTCAAGTGCATCACTGTGAAGAGTCTGCACTTTTGTATGGTGAGAGCGAACATGGAAGAATAAAGTAGGTCCATAAGAGCAGACAAAACCAATGTGCCTGGAGAGAATTTCAAATACTAATTGGCTCATGTGGTTGGGGAAAGTCGAGGGGACTTTGCATTTCCTGAATGCTATCCCAGCAAAGGTTTTGCTGTATTAGCTTAGTTAAGGGCCTCTAACAGATCAGTGCTGGAAGGGTTTGCCTGGTGCTGCTACTAGCAGTGGGCATCTAATAGTTTCAGCCTCAGTGGAAGGATCACCAACAGAAAATTGAGCACCCACTGCTAAGTTTTGAACTCATACAGACCTCAGATATTTTAGAAAATATTAACAAGGCCACCTTTTGTTTTAATTCCTGTTGTGTATTTATAGCTGTGCAGATTGCATACCACCCACATCTCAGAGGAGCCTCAGACAAAATCATAAGCCAAAATTTAGGTGCATCACAGCAACCTGCCCTAACCCAGTAGGGATCTAGTTCTGTTATCTCCTCCTTTTCCACACTTGCAGACATCAAAGTCCCTACATGTCTGTCACCTCCCAGGACACTACACCCGGGGAGAGGGGAGGTGCTGACCCCTTGCACCCAGATTAGGGCTCAGTGTCTGGGAATGTGCTTCAGGCAACATTACAGGTTACATTATTTGGTATTCAGCATTTTCAGGAGTGAGGATGGGAAAGGGCTTTTCAACATCAGCTGATGAGTGGTGACCTCTAGGCCAGAGACTCACACTGACTTGACCCAAGAAATATTTATGGACTCCATACAGAAGTGGAGAACTTCCACTGGTGGAGCTGAGAGGGCAACAAGAGCTGGCCACGACCCTTGGGCAGAGGAAGGGCCAAACCAGGAGTTCCCATGTCTTGGCTGTTTTAACCACAAAAAACTCTTAAACCAGAGCATGAATGTAGCAGTAATGAAAACCAAACCCAGAAGCTAAATGAACTGAAACAGAAAGTCATGACTCATGTATGGTATATGGGTCTGCACAGAATTTCTGACTCCCACTTCCCATATACCTTCAAAGAGCTGTAAAAACCCTCCCCCCCTTTTATTTTAAGCTGAGTTTAGGAAGAATATTTGCAAAAAACTATTGTTTAAGCTCTCATGAGGAGCATGGCTGGGCTCTACCCTCCTCAGCAGCTATTTCAGCTCCTGCCTGTGGCATACTGCATTCCCTGCACTTCATCTTGTGGGTATGTACCTACCTCTTCTGCATCCCCTGTGTAGTTGTGATATTATGAATGCTAGTCAAAAATTAAATATCACAGGGTGCTATTGCAGCCTAAATCATGCCTGTGACTCCAGTTTGTGCTTGTAGCTAGTTGTGTGTGATTATTGTAGCAGGATTGTTTTCTAGGGTTGTTTTCTAGGCTTGGAGCTTGTAAATGCCAGCTAGAGAAGGAGAGCAGGGAAATGAATTTAGCTGAGGAGTTCTGTTTATCTTCTGTTCATGTTACTGATATGATCATTTGTATTTGACTCAGTCAGCAGTCATTTAGTACACAGGCATTAACAAACACTCATTAAAGTCAGGGAGAAGCTGACTGCTGCTTAATGCACCAAATACCTCAGGCTTCTCATAGCTCTACGAAATGATTGCACTATTTATTCAGGTATATATATATATCTCTCTGTGTGTATATGTATATACAACACATGCATATACACAAAGATGTGTGTAGATGCATGCATGTGCATGTATGTTTGGAGACTGTTATGTTCTGCTGATCCTTAACACAGAGTCATCCCCGTGGATGCTCTCCAGTTGAAATGACCTCACTCAGTTCACACCACGAGTGTGGGGTGAGGCAGGGCTGTTCTCACTGTGAGTGCAGCCCCAGCCCACGCAGCCTGAAGTTGGCAGCAGCCCCACCAGTGCCCGGGAGGCCGTGGCCAGAGTTCCTCCCACTCCAGGGAGCAGAGCAGCTGTGGATGAGCATCCCTCTGGAAGGTGGGAAAGAAGCAGCTATTCTGCCCAGCAAGGCACTGGCTGCATACACCACCTTGGTGCAGACTGGGCCTGGTACCAAGTGTCAGAAGAGCTCACATTTTATTTAGTGTATCTGTTTCCAAGGCAGAGCCTGAGCTGGCTGCAGTCCTGCACTGAGAGCTCTTTGCTGCCCACTCCACGGGGCACAGTGAGGTTTCACCACGGAGCAAAACTGCCCTGAAATTGCAGTGTGTCTCCTGAAACGGTGGTCACACCACCAGTGCTGGCAGCAGCAACCCACCAGCTGCTCCTGCCAGGACAGACCAAGGGGGCACCTCGCTGTCAGGGACCAGCAGTGGCTGCTGCATTTGGGCACCAGGGCATGGGGGTGGGCAGCTGTTTTGTGCCACCTCTCTACTGCACAAGCACCCCCAGAGCATCAGTAAAGTGGAAGATCTTGTCCTGCACTCTGAGTTACTTGGAAAAAGATATGTCTCTAAATACTGACTCATTCTGCAATGAGACTAATACTTTCCAAACAGCTGCAGGTCTCTCCTACCCTCTGAAATATTCTTGTGGGGGAGTGACATGGAATATGTTCCCCTCTGAAATATTATTTTCATTTGGTGTGTTTTCTAAGGCATGTGCAATACTGTCAGTGAGATTACCCCAAATGGTCATGTGTTGAAGACTCTGTGCAATTTGTTTCTATAATGGCACTTCTTACTGCTGAACATTTTAAACTTTTTTTTTTTTTAATAAGCAGACAAGCAAGTATTGAGAAAGTCTTGCTTGAAATTGGGAAAACAGCTCTCGGGAGAAAACAATTTTTATTGTTCTTGGTTTATGAAACACTTCACAGAGGTCAGACTTCTTTTCTGTGTAAAGATTGCACATGGGGGTACAGAATGATTTTTTGAGTCTCGCAGTATGTCAGTAGCAGAGGTAGAATGTCATTATCAGGCATTAAATAATTAATGTTAATAACGAAGGTGCTGATGGAAGGGATGAGGTGGTAGGGCTGTGTTCAGGCTAAAGCTCCTTGCTCCTGGTCTGCCTCCCAAACTGCTCCAAAGCAGGTGCACACAACATCTTGCCTTGCCTGTGCACTGCAGCTGCCCTGACTGAGCTCTGCCCCGACCTTCCCTTGCAAAGAAGGGCAGGCTTTTGCCCACAGGGAAAGGCATATTAAACGAAAACAAAACAAAACGAAAACAAAACCAGCCCCCAAACCTCAGGACAGGGCATTGTGCTTTGAAGGGAAGCGGCGTGCTCACCCCTGCCCGGTGACTCACATCCTCGGCGGCTGCGAGCACAGCCGGGGCACGGCCCGGAACCGGGGTGCTGATGGATGCCACGGGAGCCATGGGCACGTTCGGGGGGTGTTATACGTTCGGGAAGCACGGCGGGGACACGCACGGCCCTTCCTGTCACCAACAGGCACAGCCCAGGCTCAGCACAGCAGGGGCACTGCCCGTGCTTTGCAGGCACGTTCTGAGCACCTCTGGCTCTCTGCAACAGTGACCAGAGTGTCACCTGTGCTGGAGCCATGACCTCAGCGGCTGGGTGCCTCGGAAGGTCCAGAGGTGCAGGAGTGGCTCAGCAGGGAGGACTCGGGTGCCCTAAGGCACAGTGACTCCGTGGTGGGTCCTGCTGGCTCCCCGGTGCCCTGGAGCTGCCCCAGGCAGGCGTGGGTGCCCCAGCTGCCATGGTTCTTCCTGGAAGGAGCCTCTGCTGCTGCTCCTCCTTAAAAGTTAGGAGATCAGCTTGTGTGAAGAAGTATTATTTATAGTCACATTTCACTACATACACCTCCAAGCTGGCTGTGATGCCAGGAAAGATGTGAGGTTAACAAACCAGGGAATCAAAATCTGCTCTTCTCACTTGATGAAAGAGTGTATGAATTTCACCCTCACACTGTGACTTGGGGATGTACCTCCAGCTGCCCCTCAGCTTTTGCTGCCACTACTTGCCTAAGATTCATTGCAATTTTATACTTCTTGAATGACTGGCTTGGGTAGAGCAAATCTCTGATGTATTCCTACCAACCCTGTGTATGTGAACAAGATGAAGTATAGAAGCACTCGCCAGGACAACAGTAATTAGCTGCAACTTGTGAATCCAAATGAATAATTAATGCTGTGTCACATACTGAGCATCAGTCATGCAATGAGAGGGCTGTGACAGCAATTAGAAATTCCTGAGTTTTAGGGCCACTGCTGTGTCAAAAATCCTGCTCCGCTTGTACAAATTGTCTCAGCAGCATCAAGCCTTTGTGCAGCAGCAGGCAGAGGGACTGCTTGCACCTCACAGGAACCCTGTTGCAGCTCCATCTCCAAAGAAATGGCAGTTTCTCTGTCCTGGAGCACATCTCTGAGTGGTACAGTAATCCTGAGCCCAGGTGAGAGCCAGCTCTCGCCCTGCAAAAGGGGAATATTGAAAGTCCTCCTACTCACTTTTCTTTCCTTAAAGTCTCCTCCTACACAAACACCAAGAGCTCCCTCCCTCTCATATGATCTTCTCCCATTCCATGGAGCATGGGGAATGGTCATGCCGTGGCCCAAGGCTTCAATCTGATATGTGAACAAAACTGATCTGTGCCTGCCTCAGTGCCCATGGCACAGCAGTGCTGGGCTCTGAATCCAGTGGGTGATGCAGCTTGTCCATGGGTGTCCTACCTCCAGTGTTACACATCCAAAATACCTGTCCAAGAGCTGACACACCTTCACAATGACTCAGCTCACGTGTTGCCTGTCAATAACATTTGCTGTTTCAAAAGACATCCTGGGCTGATGCCACCCTGTTTGTCCTCTGGTCCTGTCAAACACTTCCAGCATCACAGAGGCACTGTCAGTTTCTCAGTCAAGATGAATGTTGGGGCATTTTCCTGGTCACATCTGAATACAGGGAAAGGAAGGACTACCTGCCAGCAGGGGGGACAAAGAAGTGGTGTCCCCACTGAGGCTGAAATTTAAAATCTTGCTTCTTGTAATATGCTAAGGCACTTATTAAAAGAGGGAGGTTGGTGCTGGTGCAGACAGTGCAGTGTCCCATGCATGCCAGAGGGAGGAGAGGAATGGTGATCTCCCCAGCTTCCCTGTTAGCACCACTCCCACTTTTTCTTACTGATTTTTAGGAAGCAAACTTTGTTCTGCATCAAACACCTCCTGCCTCTATCCCCCACACCCTTCATGGCCCGTTACTGTTTTTCCAAAAGCATTTTGAGCTAAATGCTACTTTCAAACATGTCCCCAAGCCCTCCTGATACTGCTGGATCATCTCTTTTAGCCTTCTACTCCTTAATGGCCCTCTTACAATATTAATGGTTCAGAGTTCTAATAATATAAGATTAATCTAACTCTGCATTTTTACATAGTAATTGTTATTAAATCTCTGAATCCCAATGAAATATTATGAAGGGCTTCTACCAGCTGCTACAGTGATAAGGCTGGATGCACAGACCACTGATTTCTTTTGTTTTGTGGAAGCTGTACAGGACTGAAGAAGGACCACATATTATTTTTACTGCAGACTTTCCACAGGTCACTAAACTGACACCTACAGTAAGCAGACCACCATTATTATACTGAACAGGGAGGCAGCCCCATCCCAGCATTACGAACTGGTTTGAGAAAATAACTGATTTTTTTTCAGTTCAGCAGCTGAACCAAAATGTTAATAAAAGAAACAAAGAAGCAATTACCAGAGTGAGCAGTATGTAAAATTTGAAGGTGTTTCTTTTAGCTAAAAAAAGCCTTGTCCACAAAAACCATTCCATCTAACCCACATTAAAACAATTTTTCCTTGCATTTGTTAAAAAAAGAAAAAGAAAAAGAAAAAGAAAAAAAGGAGAGGCTCCATACACAGATCTGTTCCTACACATTCAAGATGCCAGCCAGCATCAGCTGAAAAATCCTCCTTCAGAAAGCAGCTGTGCCCCCACTGCACTGGATGAATGACAAGGATCTCACACTGACCCAAAACGCTGCTGCTGTGTCCAGCTGACCAATAAAAAATGTCTTGTTCAGGGATGATGTCCTGAATAGCCAGACAATTGCTGTTCCTTGGCTAAATGCTCCCTGGTGGGTGGGGATTCATTTGGAGCAGATGTGAATTGCCAATGCTTTATGGGTGAGGGTTTTTCAGTGCAAACTGAAAGTCTCCAAGGGCGTGGGGCCAGGCCCATCCTGCAGTATCCTCTATCTGTAGTGGGGTGAATTGTCACCAACAATTAATCACATTTTTGTTTGTTTGTTTGTTTGTTATGTTTTCCCACAAATTTGGGTCAAACTGATGAACAGTTTTGTGATAACTGAATTACTTTTTAGGGAGAATTTGTAGTTTCCTTCTAAGAAACTGCTGAGATCTACCTTGGCAGATTATTACTATTAGCAGCTCTGAGGATCCTTTGGGCAGCTGGAGACCATGTAGAGGAGACAGAAGTGAGACTAAACATTTTCCAAGCAAAGATATAATTAGGGATTAGAGAGACTGATCTTACTGCATGGTGTAATTAGGAGATTATGGCGTGGCATTGACTGGGATTAGATTTGACAGAAAAATCTGTGTCCTGCTATTTAAACCTTCCAGGTTTTGAAATGGAAACCTATTAACAAAAAATCTTTACTGTCTTAAACCCGTGCTCTGCAGCAGCCTGGCTGGAGCTGAGGAGTGAAGGGAAACTTGTGTGGTGTCCTGGGCAGAAATAAAGAAACCCGTGGCAGGAGGTGACCACAGCTCTGCTGGCTGCTTCCCCTTCCCTGCACAGAAACTGGTCTCAGCTGAGCCACCTCTGGTGTCCCCAGCACCCCCTCAGCTGAGCCTTTCTGCGAGCATCTCCTGGGTGGCAGCACCATGGGGCACTGACTTGAGGGCCCCTGCTTCTCCTCTGGCTTCTGGGCAGGTTCCTGCTGGCATCTCCCCCCGGGTCTGGGAAGAGGCTTGAAGTGCACCTGCCACCTCCCCAGCCCTGGGCACTGGGTGGGAGGACAGAACCACTCTTTTACTCAGTAAGTGGGGCCAGTGAAGGCACCCTCTGGGCTGGTGGGCAGGCAGAGAGGGAGAAACTCACCTGAGCACAGCCCTGGTGTCGCAGTGCTCTGCATCAGCCAAGCCAGCCCCTAAATCCAATGAGCACAAGGAAAATTGTGAGAACCAGCTACATGGATCACATTCCCTTATCTCCTACCCTAAAGCAGTTCTAAAATCAATAACTCAAAAAAATCCCTAAATTATACCTCTAGATGAACCACCAGCAGGACAGGCTTGGTGTGCTCTCAGTAAATTAATTCTTGTTAAACATCAATAAAATACTCCAGTGAAGCATCCCCCCAAACAAGCAGTAAGACCAATTCTGCCATTCTGCTGCAGTGTTTTTTGTGTTGCCCAGAGATGCAGATTCCCTGGGGAGAAGAGGGAAATTGGGAACTATAGTGCCCCCCTGCAACTCCCAGAACTTTGTCGTGGCTTACTTTGTCACACACTACAGCTGCAGCACCAAGGCTGTCCAGTTCCCACAGCATCTTCTTCTCTTTTTTATGCAGTATTAATTCTTCAGCACAAGAGCCACCTTTTTACTGTGTAATATCTATTACTAGCTATTCCTGGCAGCATAGATTGTAAATGTGAACAACTATGATACTCCACTTGCCTCATTATATTCCCCAACACAGGAGTTGAATAATAAAATAACAACTTCATCCTATGGTCAATTAAGAGGAATAAATCTGTATATGAAATATATGTGACAAACCCCCAGTGTGAGAAGGCACTGCAGCCTCTGCAGATCCATTTTTTAGTTTATCAAAAATCAATGTATTGTAAAGTTTCAACAGCCTTCACAAGAAGATCTTGATCAAATCAAAGGCTTCTTTTGCTTTGGGGAGCATTGATTTTAGCAAGGTCAGTTGTCTTTCTCTTGCTGTGCAATCACAGAATGAAAAATTGCAGAATTTACAGAAAATGGAGATTCATCAACACATCATCTTGTCAGAGTATGATTTGTCTGGAGACAAGTGATTGTCAGATTTCGTCAACCTAGGAAGTTAATCTGAGCACTAGCTGTCATCTAGTAATTGTGCTAAACTTCCCAGCACTCACATCAAGACAAATATTCAGGATACTAAAATTAAGATTAAACATGTGATTTCAAATAAAAATTATTCCAGAGCAAGTGCTTGGATTTTCAAATATTTTAAATTACTGTTTTGAATTATTTTGCAATTTTATCTCTCATATGAACTAAATCTTTCAATATACTGTAGGCTTGTCTAGTAAATATAGCTGTTTCTCCTCTACATTGTATTTTCCTCGGTTGGGATTATTACCCACTGGAGTACCTTACTTAGCCTTTTTGCTATCTGACAAGCTAATTAAAAAGTTACTTGAAGTTGCAAATAAAGAAGTAAAAGATTTAGAACTATAAAAAGTAATCTGTATGCTTCTATAAAAGCATGTCTCCGGGGGATATAAAATGACTGCAACGTACAGTCAGGAATAAATGGTAACACAGCAAATCAGAGCTGCAATTTCATCTCCCATTAAGAGATTAAATAATTTTCCTTTGACAGTGATTGCAGCTGAGCTTCAACATAGTTGAAGTTGAGCTTCACACCTGAAGGATGGGAAGTCATCCAGAGGGACCTGGACAGGCTCAAGAAGTGGTGCCATGGGTGCTGCCCTGGGTTGGGGCAACCCCAGGTATCAGCACGGGCTGGGGCTGGAGAGATGGAGAGCAGCCCTGCTGAGAAGAGCTTGGGGTGAATGAGAGGCTGGGCCTGTGAACTCACAGCCCAGAGAGCCAAACCTGGGCTGCATCCAAAGCAGGGTGGGCAGCAGGGGAGGGATTCTGCCCCTCTGCTCTGCTCTGGTGAGACCCACCTGGAGCACTGCATCAGCTCTGGGTTTCCAGCACAGGAAGGACATTGTTGGAGCAAGTCCAGAGGATGCCACCAAGATGATTAGAGGGATGGAGCACCTCTCCTGTGAGGAACAGCTGGGAGAATTTGATTTGTTCAGTCTGGAAAAATGAAGGCTTTGGGGTGACCCAATTTCAGCTTTTCAGTATCTGAAGGGAACCCACAAGAAAGATGGAGAGGGACTTTTTACAAGAGCATGTAGTGACAAAACAAGGGGGAACTGATTAAAACTGAAAGAGAATAGGTTTATATTACATATTAGGAAGAAATTCTTTACTGTGATAGTGGCCAGGCATGGGCACAGGTGGATTCCCCATCCCTGGAAGAGCTCCAGGTGAGGCTGGAGGGAGCTCTGAGCAACCTGGTTTAGTGGAAAGTATCTCTGCCCATGGCAGGGGGTTGGAAAGGTCACTCATAAGGACACATAATATGAAAGCATGAGAACTTGTTTTAAAAGTGTGTGTTGACAGTCATCCGTACAAAGTACAGTAGAATTTTCCTCCCACATTTGGCCCAGTAGGACCATTAGGTATTTGTCAGAAGCTGCAGAAATGGGAGCTCTTGAAATGGGAATTTCATTCCTTTTTTCCCAGAGTAGGTTTTTTTTGTCTTTTGTAAGATCTTGAAGATCTTACTGTTCCTAAAATACCTGCTTGCTTAGGGGAATCTTAAACATGAGTCTTCTCATTTGTGTTTATTTATTGAACCCTTGAGAGAAAGAAGTCTTCTTGTGTATCCAACAAAGTACCCTGAAAAGATCTATATTTAAAGCCAGCCTACTCACCTGCCTGACAGCCCAGTTCTGTGGAACAGTCTTGTTGCTTGGGGTTCATCCAGAGCCCTGGGAACAACTTGTTCCCTCAACAGCCCCAGAGATGCCACTTGTACTGCAGTGAGCCCCAGGTCACCCCCCAGTTTAGGGGCCTGACCTTACTTCCCGGACGTGGGATGAGTTTCCGTGGCAGCCCCCGCTGGTTTTCCAGCAGAGGGCAATAACCCATAACGGGTGAGTGGCAGGAGTGGGGTCTGTGCAGCGCCGGGGCAGGAGGGCCCCCAGCAGCCCTGCAAATCCCTCCGGTGTGCAGAGAGGGAAAAGCAGGGAAGAGAGAGCAAGGCAATGAATAATAGATTACTAAAATCTAGCCAGTGAGAAAGTGCATACACAGGAGAGGGATAGAGTGCATAATTCATCCATGATTGCTTGGGGGGGATTTTAAATAAAGAAGAGAGCTGGGTTTTGTTTCCCTTTGTTTCTCTTTTGAGTTTTCCAGCAGTGTAAATGTGTTTTTATTCACCTGTCTTAGCCTTAGGGCTCAAACGTGACCCAGCTACCATCCTGCCATCTGTCAGGTGATGGGGCTGGTCACACATGAGATGCCAAGGCGTGACTGAAGCATGACCTAAAAATGACTGTAGCCTGTAATACTGCAGGCCCAAAGTGGTGAGCGTTGAGGATACACCTTTAAAAAGACCGGGACAAAATGCTGATACCATCTTGTCAATGGCTATTTCACAGCTTCTGAAAATACCCTGAAGGAATTTCTATCTTGTGATTCATGGTTAATCATCCTGCTCACTTTGCAAGCCATAAAATTTAGTGAGGTTGACTTTTGTCACAGCAAATGAAAACCTATTTAACTTTCTTGTGTTCCTGCAGAATGAACAAGGGAGCACAGGTTGGCTAACTTGGAGTCTGTAAAGGATATTTCCTTGGGAATTGAGTATATATGTGTCTGAAAGTGATGATTCTATCTGATAACTTACACCCTGCATTTGTCAAGATTAAACACCACAAAATTCTTATTTGTGTTACAGAAAGTCACATAAACATAGGCCCGTGGTCTCAAGTCAGGGTTCTGTTTGTGCCAATATCCTGCCTCTGAAAATCAAAGAAATTAAGCTCTTTTGGAGGAATAGCAAGTGAGACAGCATGCCCTGGTTTCCTAATCACCGGGGGGAGGGATGAAAGGCTGGTCTTTGCTGTAAAACCTGAGCGTTTGTGACTGCTGCTCTTCCAGGGCTACCTGCGTAAAGCGCCTTTTGTCTTCTCTTCTTGCTACACTCGTGGCCTCGGTGAAAGACTTTGGCAATAAGTTCCATGTTCTAGTGTGTGTGAAAACCTTTCTCAGTTTCTGCTTTGTAGCATTTCAGTATCACTGGATGTTCCCTTCTGTTTTCTTTTCTTTTTATGAAAAAACACACTTAGAAACTTTTGATCTGGGTTGTCCTTACCATGATGATATACTTTATTTCAGAGTTTCCTGGTACTGATCTCTTCCAAAGATGAATGTTTCCAATGTCTTAAAAAAAAGGGCACAATAAAGTGGGAAGAATGGGTAATGCCCACTCAGAAAACATGCAGAAAACTACAAAGCTACTCACATAAGAGAAGGCAACACTTCAGTTTTTATGTCTCCCCTGTCCTCTTTCAAGAAGCAAATGCAAAGGGCTGAGGAAGGTAATTGTTTTGTGTGGGTATCTGATTGCAGGAGCAATAGCTGAAGACCTATAACTGTTAGAAATTAGTAACTGTTTATTATTTCTTCATTGCTGTATCAGCAGACGTGTTTTAACTTCTGCTGTCATGGCAGCTTCTCAGCCTCCACAACAATAACCTGTCTCATGCTTATTGCTGAATTATGGTGTGGCCAGCACCTAACAAAACACTCAATCTGTGGCATGCACAGAGTACCTGGTCCAGACTACCAGCTCTGTGTTTCTGTTGCTATTCTGTTAAGATGGAGCTGATGCAGTGAGTGCCAGAGATCATTTAGTGCCAGATGGACTGGCACAGAAAACTGCACTTCGAGAGACTTGCTCAGAAGTAACTGTCCTGCCCTTTATTTCCTGACCAAGAGATAAGATGACTGTAGATACTGTTTTTCTTTTGAGGACAACTTGTGGTTATTAATGCACAAAACAATTTCCATTAAACAGGAGTGGAAATGGGTGATATATTTTCTAGTGAATAGGAAATTAACAACAAATTTGGCTTCAGTCATTCAAAAAATTCAGATTTGATCTGAATTCATTTGAACAATGCTGCCTAGGGAGAGCAAAGGAAAAGCAATGTCATTGTATTCCTATCGCAGAGCTGGGGGAGGGGGACGCCTCTTTTGAACATTCATGCTTGGCATGAAAAATGCAGGTTCAGTATCTGCTTGAGGGGATTTAAGCCCTCTCTACCAACTCTTTCTCAGTCCTTCATCACTAACAGCCACAACATTTAGTATTCTGGGGTGCCTGCAATCCTGTTGCTGCTGTTCCACTTAGCATTAATAATTAAATTTTTGCTGCAGAGGGACCGAGCTTCAGATATCTTCCATCCTCCAGGAGTGCTCCAGGCTGAGAAGCATTCACACCCTTTATTTAAATTAATGCTCATATATTTTCCATACACCAAAACTGTGGCAGTCAGAGGGACCAAAGGTGGCCCATTTAGAGTGACTCTTGTGGTTAGCAGGCTAATCTGGAAGAGATTATAAACATTATTTTAAACCCAGTTTCTGCTTCATTTGAACTAAACTACAAGGTCTTTGTTTTGCTATAAAAACTCTCACATTTAAATTTGTTTTGACCCTGGTCAGGACCTGGTTTTAATTTTGTTCCCCTCCCCCTGCCCTCTTTGTTTTTTTGTCTTGGCAGGAAGCCTGAGAACTCTCCCTCCCTTTTCATTAACTGCAAACATAATGCTAACAAAACTCTGAGCCAGTGAACACCTCTCACTTGCCTTTGGAGTTTATTCATCCCTAAGGTAGAGCTATTACTTCATAATTAGAAGCACCTTCGAGGGACTCTTTTATCAGTAGTTTAATAGAAACAGCTCTGCCACTGCTTCCTTGTGAATCTGCCTTGGTGTTAACAGCTTTTACCTTGGCTCAGCTGTTTGCAGCTGCTCTGGGGCTCCCCCCTTCCAGGACATAGTTTCATCCTGACCGAAACCAGCATCCTACACAGCGTCTCTGTGTCGTTGGGGCGGACAGGTGCTCACCATATTTCTTCCCATGCTGCAGGAAGAGATCATGACCTCAGTTATGTAAAACAGTGGATGGAGAGAATATATTATGTACTGGTAAAGTCATGACCTAGTATGCACAAGGCCTCCAGACTTTCTAATTAGGGACTAAGCTAATTAGAACTGGCTAAAATGCCCATGTAGTACACGGGTTTTTATTTCACAGGCTTCAAAAGAGATATAAGCCTCTAAAACATTTAGTATTTATTAAATTGAAACCTGAGTTTTCAAATGAAGTCTGTGATTACATGGATCAACAATTTTTATGAGAGTTTGGGGATTGCTTTAATGACTTTGATAAGGGTAAGATGTTTTCATGAACATTTAAGGGAGTGCCAGCTCTGTGAACAGCTGAGGCTGGGGAAAAAGGCATTAGACCACAGCTATGGCAAAGAGGTGCAATGCAGTGCCACAGCCAACACAGCCTTTGATTTCTCCCTTTCTTTACCGCAGAGCAATTGTGATGGTCAAACCATGATCTACATGAAACATTCCAGGGGATCCTTCGCATCAGCTTGGGATGTAAAACTATGCTGGCTGAGCCAAAATACAAAAATTTCCATTCTTTCTAATGAAACTTATCTTTTACTATTTCAAAACCACAGGAAAATAACAAAGATCCAGCCAATCCCCTTTTATCACTTTCTCCCATGGTTTTCTCTCTACTGAAAAGCTGGAATGACTCATTTCTGGCTAGGAGCAGGTGAGACAGCAGCAGCATTGACTGTGTCACCTATGGCGTTATTTCTAGGCCAGCCTTCGAGCAATGAAATTCTTTATAAGGGTTTCTGTTCACTTTTCAGTGGAAAGAGGAAGGAAAACCAGCAGAGAAACTTGCAAGAAAGCAAACATAAGACAAAATGTGGACTTGGATTCCTTAAGATATCTCTGTTTGAAGGAGTGACGGGATTGGAAAGTGTTTGGGCCCTGAACTCCAGTGACTCCTTGGGAATGGCTATGATATACTGAAATTACTAAGAACTCTGAGCCAGCACATAGTTTCCTTCATACCAGCCCACTCAGGGACTTGAAATAACTTTTTTTTTTTTTTTTTGGTCAGAAGCAAAACACAGAAATGAAAGATAGAAACAGCTTGTCATGGAAATGTCGTGACCTTCTACCTGACTCTTTCTGCAGTAGCTATTGGCACAGGAGGATATTTTTTTTCTTTTATGAAGCAGAATGAAATTCAGAAGAGTTGGTGCAGGGGCTATGATGGAACGGAAGAACTGGAGAAGGAAGAATAAAAGGTGGCATCTGTACTAGTCAATTAAACACAGTCACAGGTGCTGGAACTTGATCATTTCACTTGTGAAATTGTGAAAGCAGTCCTCCCCGTGACTTTGGTGAGAGGCTAACTTGCCATCTCCCACACACATTCTGCAATGGGACCATTCCCAGCCAAGCTTTAGACTGTGATTTGCAAGAATGTTTATTCAGTTGAATATCACAGTTACCAGATTAAGTATTTTTCTGAGTCACTGGGATGCATAGAGTGAAACTTCTTCCACCAGGATTCTCTCTAGTTCAGTTTTCGTCAAGAACAGCCCCATGGTGACCAGGCAATACGTTTAAGAGAAAATATCATGCTTATATAACAAAAGAATTCAGAGAATATCTGAAATAAAATGTGTGTCTATTTTTCATATTGTTTCAAACAGCTGAAAATTAAAATCTAAGTCACTCATCTTTTCCTCATGAATTTGTCTAATTCTTTATGAACATGAAAACTTTTGGCATTCACCATTTCCAGTGGCAGTGATTTCCACTAAGTACATAAACAGACTCTAGAGTGCAGTTGCTCTGATCACATATGGGTGCCTACCTTAAGATGAGATCAATTACTCCCCAGACTCCTTTGATTGCGATAAACAGAGCTCCAATGAGCCTGAAGGGAGTTTTGTCACCCATCTTTGATGTAGATACACACTAATAGATAACCCCCCCAAAATAAATTTGGGTAGGATGAACCTCTCCTCTGACTTTTAGCTATGCTTGTTAAGCTGAGGGAAACCTATCCAGACTATCAGTTTCTACTGTTCCTTAGAAAAAACCACCTGGTATTAACCAGACAACCTCACATAACTTCACTTTGACCATCCACTTGGAGCTTTGCTGGACCTTGAGAAGCCTCTGTGGTTGCATGGGACTACCAACGTGCAGTATAAGTTGGAGCTTCCAGTTTCAGAGCACCCACCAGTGACTGGGTTGTTTACCAAATCATGCCAGATCCTGGCACTGAAGTAAATTCTGAACTTCTGTGATTAGAGGAACCAGAAACTCCCCTGTGAATCTTCTCTAAGCCTGAATTGGGTGCAGTATAATAGAATTAACTTCAACTTGAGTAAAATATTTAACACACTACGTTTTATTTAATTCTTTTTGCAAAGCTATATATTATTTTGATTGTGCTTATCAGTGGTTGATAAATAACCCTTCCTTTTCATTAGAAAGCATATAAGGTACTTAGAAATTAAAGACACTTATGCGAGGTTATCCTTAATTCTCCAAGGTACAAATGGACATTTACATTGTGCTTTTGAATATGAGCATTTTTCATTATTGGTTTATAAAAATAGATATTACTATTTAAAGGATTAATTGCCTGATAGCTCAAACCATGGTGAGATCAAGACATGACTAGCTGTGCAGAAATGACTAAGATTTAGCTTAGGCAAAGGTCTTAGGTCAAGGTAGCACAAAGAAGTGTCCGCCTTCATCTACTATAGGCTTTAGCTATTCAGTTAGAAAATTATTCATTGCTTTCCTCCACTTTTAATTCTGTACTGTGACTCAGAGGTATATTTTAGTGCTCCACACAGAAGTGATACAGTTTTGAATACTGTGCTTGATAAGAGAAAAACGATAAACAGTTTAACTGCATAGGTAAGTAGGGAGCCAGGTCTTGGCAAGAGCAGAACCAAAAGATCAGTTCGACCAAAACAAATCTCACTTTGTTCTTTAGTAAGACTGACAATCAGATAGTTGCAAAAAAACATCCTTCACTTGCAAACTGAGACTGCACATACAAACAATAGGTACGTTTGAATTTTTGTTACAGCTTCCACTGGATGCTCTGAGATGTGAATATTGAAGATCACAATGGTGATGTTGTTAAAAAACAGAGCAGAGTAAAATAGCATGTGTTGGCCACTGTCCACTCTGCCTAATATGATTTGCAAAAATAATCTGCTGGCAAAATGGAAAAATTTTACAAATTCCTTGCTGATTTTTCACAGTAAAACAAATAATCTTCTCTGAACTGTGGATAAAAGTTCCTCCTTAAGGCAGAAAATTCCTTTGTAGTGTCATGGTGAAAGAAGTTCTTTACTGAACTCATGAGATATCTGGGTTCCTTTTTCTATATTCTTTACTTTAGTTGTTCCCTCGTCAATTGATTTTCCTTATAATGCACAGTTATATAAATAAAAATGGCTCATCTATTAGTTGAATCAGGAGATGGGGAGTAAATTGACAAGTTCATGCAAAAAGCCCACAGCATCTGCACTTTGTGAAAGAGTGCTTTTGTAGTACAGAGAAAGAACAGAAAGAAGGAATTGATTGTGTGTCTACGTGTAGGTGGTAAGAGTATTTTTAGATAGAGGTGAGAGGCTGGAAGCTGTCAAAAAAACTCAGAAT
The DNA here is from genome assembly GCA_013398275.1 of Promerops cafer. Lineage (NCBI taxonomy): Eukaryota > Metazoa > Chordata > Aves > Passeriformes > Nectariniidae > Promerops > Promerops cafer. Next base: position 162,360 of record VZSE01007083.1, read on the forward strand.
AGGAGCAGAGTACACAGGAGATGCCCCAGGTAATGTGTTTTATATCAGGCAAGTTGAGCCATTGTATAAAATACATTTGTAAGTAGTATTAAAAGTAAAATAAAAATATATTCTATTTGTATTAAAAATGTTTGCTGAAATGAGTGCATTTGTCTAAATTCAGAATGGTTTCTCTAGAGCATATCACTGCTGAGATTATAAGACCAAAAAGAGAAAAGGTCTCTAAAAAGGAGTGAAAACTTGAGGAAACAGCAAAATGAGCAAGGTGGATATTTGCAGTATCTGCCTGTTAAAAGTGACAAGGCTTTTTGTATTTGCCTTCTTGGTCATTTCCGAAAGAAAGAATCAACACAGTTCATAATGAGATTATGTTTGGTAAGGAGGGGTGGCAATGAATAAACAACCCAGATTTAATACCAATCACGTTTTCAGCAGCACATTTCTGCTGGTTACCTAACACCAGTTCTGGCACTATGAGTAACAGGATGGCAGCAGCCACTCTCAGATACGCATTTCTAATTAATTAAAACATGACACACATCCAGAACTACTGTGACTGAGGCATAAAATAATGGACAGCTGAACTTGCAGAGATTTGACACAGACTCAGAAGAAAAAAAAATAGAAAAGAAATAAAATGGCAATTTCACCTTCAAAATTAACAGGCTCAGCTTTTTATACAGATAACACTAGTATTTGAGAACTTTGAATCTGAGGAATGAAAGCAACATTTTTATGTCTAATTCAAACACCAGAAATTGATTTTTTCAAGACTGGATTTTCAGAACTGTGAAGCTTGTTTTCTATGGATTTGTGTTTTGTCATAGATAGTATATATCATCTTTTTCTCCACTATTGCCGCATTTATAATGTCACTTTCTTATGTGGATTCTTTTCCACCTCTATATAGCTAACCGCTTCCACAGACCTTGTGGGAGTTTAACTACCTTTAAGGGAACTTCCTTTTGGCAAACACAGTTAAATTTGGACAAAGGTTTTGGAGGTTTGGCATAGTAGAACAGAGAGACACTTCAAACACTGACGTTTCATAAGGAATCGGTTTACAAAGAGAGGGATTGATGTCTTTGTGTGCAAGGTATGATACAGAACAGTCAGAACACAATAGATACATGAACTGAGTCCTGTAGTCTCTACCATAGCTCACATGTATTACATAAAGCAATTATTGTTGGCCGTTCTTTCCATCTGGGATTTGTGAGGTCAGTACACGTACTGGATGTTTCCAACTAATATATACTTGTAGTCCCATCTGAGGTATGAGTATGGCAGCATTCCTACATCTCCGGGAAAAACAAGTCATGGTGAGTAAAGGTTGTGAACTTTAGCTCTTTCTACTCCAGTGAAATGTCAGAGAAATCCTTCATAGGCAGAATACGCAACAGATACTAAAATTGGAATTTGGGCTGGACAGTTTATTTGTAATGTGGAATCTTTCATGACTGCACTTGGGCAGGGACTCAAAATTACATGTCTTCTGGCACCTTCAGCTCTATTATGCCTGTTGATCTTATGTGGGGCCATTGGTTCAACCCTGACTCAGAGGGAAGAGTGCCTCAGACTGAATCACTAATGCCGTATCCTGCAGCACTCCAGTGAAGCCTTGGCAGTAAGGAAGGATAATTACAGTGTGGTTACTATGACTGATTTTTGAGATGCTTTTATATACACCTCAGGCATGTCAGCAGGTAAAATACAGTCAGCTTATTCAGAAGTACCCAAGTGTCCCAAATATATTATTTTTTACCACAAAACTGGGCATACAGATGGAATCCTACTAGACAGAAACATCCAAGAATTACTCTATATCTTTTTCACATATGTGTAATTTACAAAAGAGTGAGTATGAATAAAAAACTGCTGTCCTTTTACACATTTCTTTTGCCTTTTAATGATAAATAATAGACATCTATATACAAGATGTTGTTTCCCTTACAATAGAAGTGCTGGCGTCTAGTCTGTTTTTTCCAGACTCCGTGAATAACTGCTGAATGAATGGCTGTGACCGTGTTATCAGTCTTACAACACCAACAGAATTCTAATAAATATGTTTTGTGAACAGACAGCCCAAAGTCAGATGATTCTTTGTGTCAAGGGGACATTCTCACAAGTATTCAGGCTTGAGAAGAAGCTTTAAGGTGAATGCAGTGTTTTCTACTTGTCTTGCATCTTTGTTGCATAACACATATGAGATTTCAAGGAAATACCAATATTGAAAGTTCAAGATGGATTGCAATTCCGTATGAAAATATGTCCACATGTTCAATTAAACCTATTGATGCTGTTTTCATCTTTTCCTCCATTAAAGTCTGTTTCTCTTGCTGGCACTTCTCAGGTCTTTCCCCATTGCTTGTCCTTCCCTCAGCAAACCTGTTCTTTCCACCTTTTGATGTTTTTACTGTCTTTTTCCTCCTTCCGTGTGTTAAAATAGTCCAAGAAGAAGTTAGACCAGCATCACCCTTCATTAGATTAATAGAGTGCAGACAGTTTACACATCTCTGTGCCATTCTTTCAGGCTGTTTGCAGATTCATTCAGATACCGCTGTATCAGTTACAGTCAGTTCATGCTTTCAAGGTTATCTTTGCAACCAAGAGAACTACATACTGCTTTTTCAAAGAGAAAGATAAGATTACTTACAATTTGAAAATGCTATGAAGGCCACCTAAATATTTTCAAACAATGTTTGAAAACTTTTTTAAAATATAGTAAGAGATGCCAAGCAAGTTAACTCGAAATAAATGTCAAGGACTATTTCTTATTATTTCTCTTTGGGCAACTATTTAAAAAATGTGGTTTCTTCAGGTATCGTCGATTAAACTGTCCCTGTTTGCAGCGAGGAAGGTGCGTGGTTTTTGTTTTCCCTCTGTTCGTTTCACCAGGGACAGAAAGGCCTGGGTATTTCACACACCACGTCAGTTAGGAGCTGCTGGCATCGCTCCGGCAGCCGCACCGGAGCACTCCAGCAGCCCCCGGCGAGACAGACACCAGGACGGACCGAGCGGCCGCTGCGCTCACCAATTTCGCACCGGGGGCCGGGCGGCTCCGGGCACCGCCCCCGCCCCACCCCCGCCCGGGCCCGCCCCGGCACGTGACCCGCGGTGACGCCGCCGTGCCCCGGAGCCGACACTCGCC
>VZSE01007083.1:165712-365803 GCA_013398275.1 Promerops cafer
CCTGCGGGAGACAAAGGGAGGCAGCGGCGGCCCCGCCGCCCTTCCCGGGCGCCCCCGCCGGGCCGGGGGGATCTGCCGCCCTTGTGTGAACTTGAGCGCGGCAACTCGGGGTGCCTGGGCCGGGCGGGTCGGGGCGGCCGTGCCGTTCTATTTATAGCCAATCCCTGCAGTCAACAACTTAACAAAAGCCCGCGCCGAGGAGCGAGCGGGGCTGGGAGGGAGCTCGCGTTGGGGGGTTGGGGGGGAGGGGGTTGCAGCAGCGCTGAAAAGTTGTCCTGACACTTGTTTAAAATGCATCGCTTATTCAGTGCTCTGAGTCACGGGCAGTTATTAAATGGTTGCTTATTATGCCTCTAGCGTTTAAAGACGTGTGAGCTCCGGGTAGGTAGTTTACTTGCAAGTAGTGCTCCATTTCTAACTGTGTTGGAGGCGAGAGTGAAGGACTAAGCTTGTTTTCATACAGCTTGTAAGTTGTCAGTGTTTTGGTTATGTATGTCGTTTCCATTTGCCTGTATTTGTGTGCAACTTTTGCATGCTCTAAATGCACGCTTTGCAGAGGGTGGCTCTTAGAGGCGTTGGTGAGGACTGGTCTGCATGAAAATACTGGCTGAGGAGTCAGGTGTGCTGGACAAGCAGTGGTGCCCCTTGGGAAGAAAGGTATGAATAGGGTTGAAGTCTGACAAGGGACTAGTCTCCCCGGCAGTGGTCATGCAGCTACAGTCTGAACCCCTAAGAAAACTGCCCAGGGAGAAGCAGAATCATGGAATCTATTGAGGTGTAGCCAGGGTATCTAATCTGGCCTGAACTGTTAAGAATTTATCTTAATTTAGCCTTCGTAATTGAGTTTATTTCTGTATTAGCAGTGCGGAAGGGTTCATTTCAGTAGTGGGTGAAGTTTGATGCTGAATATGGAAAAAGATTACACAAGTCAACTGCTGCTGCTTTGTAGGACACTGTGAACAAGGTCACACAAAGAAATTTAAGGCTATCAGTTAATACTCAGTGGCATTTTTAACAACTTATCATCTGCTTGTATTATAAAGTAAGTAACAATTCCCTATCCGCAGTAAGGTTTTTTTTTTTCCCCTGAGAGGAAAATAAAAGAAATAGCAAAAAGTATTTTAGGTTATTTCCCAAGACTCAAGTTACCTGGTTCTAGAAGATAAGAAGTGAATGCTCTGTGCCTGATAATTTCAAAAGAGAGGGTTGTGGGGGAGTCTTGAATTCTAGGATAATGCTGAAGGTAGGGGTGATCATATCTCGTACAATACATAAGCATACTATATCTATTATATATGATCATATTTATGATTCTGTGTCTTAGGACCGTGCTTCTTTCAAGCATTTGCATGGACTTCAGGATCAATCGAGAGAGCATAATTCTGTGGTTAAGACTGGATGCTCCAAGGAGGTGAGGGTGCAGCTGCAGGGTTTAGGTTGCTCCACGAAAGGCTCAGCTCTGAGCAGACCTACAGCTCTCCGAACCCTGCCTGTGCGAGGGCGATTGGAGCTGTCACATCGGGTCAAGATGAAAACGGTTTCGTTTTGTGGGGACCCACATAAAAAAATCTAGCTAGAGGCAAGTGTTGGCATGCCGAACCCCTGGTGCTGCGTGTGCACCCGCTTGTGGGGAGGGCTCCCCGGAGCCCTGCGGGCGGTGCCGCCCGGTGCCGGGGGCAGCCTGGAGCAGCCGAGCCGATCGGGCAGGGGCGCGCCCGCGGGCGGAGGGCTGGGGGAAGGGTGGAGCTGACCTCTGCGAACACCCAGGGTTGGCAGCCTTACTCAGCCTTAGCTGAGTAAGAGATGGGAACGGTTCCATCGACAGCCGGAGTCCGAAGGGATCTCTCTGCCCCGGTGTGGAGTGAAAGCCCTGCTCGCCTCTCTCGCAGCGGCTGCCGCACCCGGTGCCGTGCCTGTCGTCGCCAGGCTCCGCTCCCGTGGGACAGCGGGAGTGCGCCGAGAAATGGTGGTTGGTGTGTCCACGTGGGGATGTCACCCACCTTAGATCACTTGCCAGTAGCGACTGGGGTTTTCTTCACCAGGAGAAAAGCAAGGTCTGAGTCTGTTTTTTGGTGTTCATGAATAGGTTTTCTTAGTGAGGCCATTTGTTATTAATCTCTCAATCAGATATTGAGACTTTATTTAAGGTATTATTTATTTAAGGTGTGGTAGCTTACAGATGTTCTCTGTGGAAGTAAATGACTTTTCATACTTACCATCCTCTAATTAGAGTAATTCAATCTTCTTTGCCAATGTGGGTGCCATCCAGCATGACAGGTAAAGGGTAAGGAATAAAAAACACTGTGGGGTTACAAGGACCGACCAGCCATATCACTTCAGATGTTGACTAGTGGCACAATGAAGTCAGTACTCCAAGTGTCGATACTGTGCATTCACACCTGCCCTTACAGCAGAGGTTTGACCAGGGCTCCCATGCCTCTTTAAGCTGTGCTCTATGAGACAGCTTCATGAAAAGGCATTACAATTAGCTATCCCCTGGGCTGCACAGAGAGTGTGGGCAGCCTACGTTGTGTGACACAAGAGCTGCATTAAAAAAATTAAAGCAAAACAAAAATGAATGTATTTGAATCTGTGAAATCAAGGCCATGGTAGTTGTTTGCTGATCTACAGGGTTAATTTCCTGCCTATACCATACATATTTCTTGTTTTTTTGGCTTGAGGAGGAGTATTAGAGCCTTGCTCCATCCTGATGATGTGATCTGTTTGTAAAACTGTTTTAGTATTCTGGCTGAACACAGCCTGTCTCTCTTTAATCGTATGTTCAACATTACCAAATGTTTGCTATTGACTGGATAATTTTGCAGCTTGGATGAAAGACCAAAAATTGTACTGCTTATTTTTGTTGTTTCTGTTTTGTTGTTATTTTTTGGAAAGGGATTAGGCTGCAAAACTGACTTAAAAAGTGGGTAGAGTTATTTTTGTAGCAGTTCTGTTTCATTTAACTTGTATTATTTAAAATTTTGTGGTTTTTTAAACATAACATGCAACCTGTTGAACCTTTCTGTCTTGAAAAAATGTTAAGCGTGCATTCTCAATAGATAGTCATATGGAACTGTCTAAAAAGCAATGAAAAATCCAAGCTTTTAAACACTTGTTAGTTCTGTGGGAAACCAGAGGCTTATGTTCTCTCTTTGGTTTCTGTGTGGGAGAAAGAGACTCTGAATGGATCCTTGTCCTATGGCTCAGCTTTCTGAGGTAACAGAGCTTTGAGGTAGACTGCAGCTTGGTAGGACTTGGGTTTTTCTGGTGTCTGACCCGGAAGCCATGAAAGGGGTTGGTAGCAGCTTTGAAGAAGTGTTGGAAGGAGTCAGGTTTGCTAAGAAGAAAAAATCAGCATTTGCATGGCAGAGCTTCCAAAACTAGGAAGAGAGTGGGAATGGCTGCAATTTGTTCATGTTTACCTTCTGCTGCTGTTGCTAAACTACTGCAAGGCTGCACTTGAAAACACCTATTTATGTAGAATAGCAGGTAAGCAAGTTGTTTTGTACCGAGGCTGTAAATAGACTTTGAATGTCAATGTACCATTTTATGGTAGAGAGTAAACACCAGAATCCTGGCGTTCTTTTCTACTGCTTTGTGTTCCTATTGTCAGCTTTGTTGAATGTGGTACCATCATTCCTTCTGTCAAGTCTTTGATAAAATTGTAAATCTGGCTTTGTGATTCTATTTGGAACCTTGAAAATGGTGATGGCTTCCTAGTTACCTGTAGGAAATGCTTCTTGGAAGTAAAAGAAGATGGTCTGTGGGAGAGAAACACAGATTAAAGATGGGCACTTCTGTCTTGGTGTAATACTTTAGCTTTTTACCTTCTACTTTGTCTGTGAGTTATGTGGCAAATGTATTTTTTTCAAGGCTCAGATCAAATAACAGAAATGGCAAAAGAAAATTGAACAATCCATAGTGGTTTCTGCTTTAGATCTCCCCAGAAGTTCTTTTCTGTTGTTATTTCTGTCCTTAGTCCCATTTAGCAGCTGAGTTCACTCTGCGTGTGTGTGCCTGCATGGAATTGCATTAGTTCCACTCTGTGGCAGGGTAAAGGCTACAAATCTCATCACAAATTCTTAACTTGCAGAGCTGCAAGTTTCTACATAACTTCTAATTTGTGAAACACGCATTTAAAAAAAAAAGATACCTTTATTAATCTTTATAAGATTAAATATGGCAGCATTTTACTTGAATTTTGCGTTCTGTGTGAATGATGGAGATCTTACATGCTTTGATTTTTGAGATAAAAATCCTACCTTTCATGTTAGTTTACTATATTGTGTTCAGTGCGAGTTGGCAAGACTAATGCTTACCTAGCCATGAATTTGGACATTGATGCTACATGATTAAATAGAGAGAATTTGTTTGTGGGTGTGGATGCAGTGGCAGTTGTCTGGATTATAAAGATGCTGAGAAGTACTTTTCAGAATTTTCATGTATTATTATTTCATTACCCATTTTGGTTCATAGTCCTGTTTTGTCTCTGTTGAGGTTTTTGTTTGCATTTTAAGATCTAGCCGTTAAACATTTGGTTAGATCAGGTTTTCTGTGAGGTAAATAAGTCTTCTTTGGAATATTTTGATTAAAACTCGCGTAGTAACAGAGTTTCACACAGAAGTTAAGCCTATATGTGAGCAAGAGGTTGACTCAGATCAGCCCCCCCACCAAATCCCCAATGTTATTCAGTAATAGAAACAATAACTAATTAATTAATGAAGCTAATGAGCCACTTGATAGCAGGAGGCTTGTGTGAATAGGACAGTTCAATCGGTGACCTAAGTTGTTCTACTGATTTTTCTATTTCAACCCTGAGAAAGATGTCTGAAAATACTGCATTTTTCCATCAATTAGTCTAAGGTTGACATGAACTGAGTAGGCAGGATTTTTTAAAAAATATTTTTCTCTGAAGAGCTCTTAAACAGCCACTTGAGTGCATATACTTTTTTTTTCCTTACAGCTCTGAACATTAACAGGAAAAGAACACTGAAAACAGAATGTCGCTTACCTTTTGTCTGAAAAGGTGAAATCTTTTCAGATAGAAATGGCTGATAAGGGTGGGAAGATGCTTCCAGGACAATTTTACATTCAAGTGGAGTACGACTATGAATATGAGGCCAAGGACAAGAAAATTGTGATCAAGCAAGGGGAGAAATACATCTTAGTGAAAAAGACTAATGATGATTGGTGGCAAGTCAAAAGAGACGAAAATTCCAAACCCTTTTATGTGCCAGCACAGTATGTGAAGGAAATACCCAGGAAAGCACTGATGCCACCTGTGAAGCAGGCGAGCATGCTGCCAAATAACACCTTGAAGTTGACACATGGATTACAGAGATCAACAGAAAATGTGAATAAGTCACCAGAGCTTTCTAGTTTTGGAAAATCTTCTCCAGTTCAAGTGTCTTGCTTAGTTCGAGATGCCAATCAAAATCTGGGACCAAACAATAGCCCCTGTCAGACTTTTGGTTTGAGTCTGGACCTTACCCAGAACAATGGAAAACTTAACAATGAGTTGCAGTCTCCCAAAGTTTCCAATCAGTTTAGAACCATTTCCATGGGTCATTTCCCATGCCCGGAGTTCTTGGAAATAGAGAAGACCAGCTTTTTGCATGAACAGTCTTGTGATTCAGCAGGAGAAGGCTCAGAAAAAATACACCAAGATTCGGAGTCCGGAGATGAACTCAGTAGTAGTTCCACAGAACAAGTGCAGGTAAGCTGAAAAATGGCCTCCATGTCTGGTTTGTTTTCTTTTGTTATTGCCATAATTGTCTGCTACTGTTTTGAGACTTATTCCCCAAAAATTCCAGTTGTTTAAATAAAAATGTCTTCTCTCAGCATGAAATTGTTACTAAAATCAGAACAGTTCATGTGTTTAGTCCTTACAGAATTACTGTGCTATGGGAGTTGATTCTATCTACATTATTCTGTGATTTAAAGAAAGAATAATAGCGTTTCTGTATTAAGATTGGTTTAATATGACATTGAATTTGGGTTACATTTTCTTTCAATTACTGCTGTAACTCCTCATGACTTGGCTTGTTGAAATAATAGTGCAAGTTACTGTCAGTTTTCCCTAAGTGTGTACAGATGGCGTAAGAACTGTAAATTAATGTCTTAGTGGGTTTAATTACACTTAAGATTTACATGGAGTTTAATTTCTGGCTTGATCATTTTATTTGTAGACTGTTTTAATGAGTCAGCCCTGCCAATTCTGCTTATCACAACTTTACTCTGGATTAAAACTCAAAACATGTGAGTTTGTTAATTAGTATGGAAGAATCTCAGGAATGATGTACTCCTACTTCAGGCTTAAACTGAGCATTGATGGCCTTTGTCCTTCGTAAAGCAGTTTCTCTCACTTCTTAATTTTTTTTTTTTTAACAGGCATCCCCCACCCCCATAAAAAGATTAGAACTCTGACTTAATCAGGTCACTTCTGGTACGGGTAACCAAGTTAGTCTATTGTAATCCAGGTTTGCTCTTAAACCAATGATGTATGTGTGTGCATACACATAGTTATGTATTTATATATGTGTGTGTATTCAGATAATTCCCTCACCTCACACTTGCTTTCCACATCTTTCTGCAGGGACATGTTAAATTACTTTAAATTCTGTTAAAAGCTCCCCACTCTTGAACTTAATCTGTAGTGTGAAACTGCTTTTGCTTGGATAAAAACTGATTGTTACAGTAAATCCCACTTGCCAGCATGTGTTCAGAGTACCAGAGGATCTCAAATCAAACTTGATGCTAACTTTAGACATGAAAGGTTTTACCATTGAGGGCTGTGAATCAGTACTTTGCTAATAAGAAACAATGAAGACAAAGCTGCTTAGGAACGAGTCAGTATGGGAAGATCTTAAAGATACAAGATTGTTTAGGTGAATTACAGAATCTTGAACTGTGTGTATATATATTTATTGAAATACTCAGAATCCATAGCTTTTCAATATCCTGCTATATTCTTGGCCTCTTCTTGATACTCAGTTTCTATAGTTATGGGACATCACATTTAATATTTTTGTATTTTATGCTTGTTTTAACTTCATCACCCCTCCCCCAAATAATATGGGATGAATAGGATTATTGAATTTAATTTTTTTTCTTCAGTGATGTCTTTCTTATGCAGTGTGAGAATCCATGAGCTTTCTTGCACTTTCTTTACAGCACTGCCCTAGCTCACTGTAGTTGATATGAACCACTTAGAACTTGGCACGATAAAGTGATTACTAGATATTTATTTTAGAAGCGTGTGTTGGCATGTTACTGCCATATTAATCAATTGTCAAACAAATTATGAAAATACCAAGGAATGTTTAGAAAGTATATCCTACTTTAAATAGTTTACCACATTAAAATTTATATTACATGGTAGGGACAGTTCCTTCTGTGTTGACTATAATTTGATGCATTTCCTTCTCTAAAGCAGATGGAATTAATATTACATGGGTGTCTTTTGTCAATAATAAATATATGGCCTGCAGCTCAGTTTCCACTGGACTGTGTGCCTCTTGATGCAGTGACACTTAATCTTTTCACCATTCTCCCCTCTTCTCCCTCCCCACTATACTTTATTCAATGCTACAACTGATTTATAAATTTGTATTTGAGTGGGGCAGCAATGCATATTTTGTAGACACTATGTTAAGGGATATCTGAAGGGGGGGGAATTTTCACAGTGTTTAAGAATAACAAATCCTAAAAATGCCACATTTTGTCTGTGGAAAATGCTTGGCAGCTTGACTGATGTTACTGAAGAACTTGCCATTATCAGAATCTTGGGCAACAAGAGTGCAGATGCTCTCTGTGCCTTGCAGTTTGCCTTATTTTGTAACTTAATCTCATCGTGCATAATCACAAGCTCGTTAAATACAATGAAAATGTTTGACATTTAGTAGCCGTGGGGATTAAAGCAGTGGTGGAACTGATGCCACCGTTAGCTCAATCTAGATGTTCAGAGTGCCAGCCTTCTCACTGGAACAGCTTGGCAGTTTTTTTAGAATTCTTTCAATAATGAGCATTGTTTAGTAGAAATCAGCTGTGTAGAAATTAATGGCTCAGAAAGCTGTTTTTATTGCTCTTAGTCTGTAGTGAGAACATCAAGTTCCTGGCTTTCACGCACAAACAGGATTTCACTTCACAAGACTGCCTGCTTCTCCCTCCCTTGCCTGCTGTGGAGTTCTGTTCTGTGCAGTCTGCATTATAATAAACTCTAAGCTACAGGTGCTTTCCCTTAAATTCGTAAGATTGGAAGCTAGAATTACCTTAATAATACCTTAATGTAAGTAATTTTTTGGTGGTGTTGAGGTGATAGTATTCAGCTTTAGCCTGACCTTCAGTGTGTTTTCACTGTCCTTGAGTACAAATATGAGATACAGAGGAATGCTTCTCTTGTGAGATCTTTCTAAGAAGTAGTTACATTCTTCCCTGAAGATTATCCTCCTCCTCCTCCTTTCCAGTAATGAAGTGCAGGTTCTGCAACTGTACAGTCTTGAAGTCATAGGCTTGCTGGCTGTGGAAATACTGGAAGATCCAGAGGCTCCAAAGTAGAGCATAAAGGAAGGATTTTTTAGCAGATGAAATATGTGAAGTGAAGGACAGAAAGGTGGCAGTGTGAGCAGAAGTATTTGCTAATGAAGATGTAGCAAACGGTCTGGTCAAGAGAAACATCAGGACAATGAACATTCTTGACATTTTATGCAAAGAAATTATAGCTGTTGGTTACCACTCTGGTGGATAAGGTGTTGTAAGAACCATATGTTGGTTTATGGACTTGAACTGTAGCAAGGCTGGAGGTAATTAGAGGAAGTAGGGATTGAGAGGAAACAAGCTTCAGTTTAACCAGATTTAAATCTCTGGTGTTGACAGTAACTGTAGGTGGAATTGGAACTGAATGAAATGGTTCGAGTGAATGCACAGCTGGATGTAAGAATCACTGAGACAATGGTGGCACTCAAAGCTGTGAGAATCAATGAAGTTCAATAAAATTTTAGGAAAATGGTGTCAGGAGTGATGTCCTGATCCCAAGGAAGGAGCAAAAATACTCTTCAGGGAGGCCAAGGATGTGGGGAAGAAGGAAAGTTCTGAAAGAGTGATTCTTTAGCAGATATGGACAGTACTTGAAATAAGCAGATGGGATGTCTGAGCAGTATGCAGCAGAAGCCGAGACCTGAGTAATTGTTCTGAAGTTAAAAAAAAAAAAAAAAAGGACTTACATGTTCAGACATGTCTAAACAGGCAGGAAAAGGAAAAGCTGAAGCAAAAGAAGACGTTAAAAGTGGTCTTTATGAAGCACCCTGGGCAATCCTTGCTTTCCTAACAAGTTTTGAGAGAGAAGATGTGCAGACAGGGAGAGAGTTGGGTGAGTTCAGAGATCATGTCAAGAATGTTTAGGTGTTATCTTTGAGGATGATACTTTGGAATAAAATTGTTACAGACAGAAATTAAAATCTGCTTTTGGCAATGCTAATGCATGACCTATGGGAAATAGCTTTGTTTCTGATGTGTTACCTCCTCTTTTGTCATAGGAGACATAGAATGTATTTAAGAATAAATACATGGCACTGTCTTAATGTTACTTTTTATGCTTATTAAAAGTTACTTTTAGCAGCAGGTTGGTTTTAATCATTATAAATATAGACAGTGACCTATTTGCAAAGATTGTTCTGTCTTTCATCCTCTTTAGTAATTGACTATTGCATAAACTGTGAAGCACTAAAGGGGATTACCACTAGGATGGCTGTTTTGCTTTGATTAATTCTGAGTAGTAAAGATCTTAAAGAGCTCTTTCTGTCTTGCCTTTACAATTTCTGTGAGATTGCAGTAACTTTGTAGTCAGGAAAACAAAATATTTTCTGTTTCTGTGGATGTCAGAGCGTATCTTCTGGAGATCTTGGCATTCTTGACTTTGTCACTTAGTTGAAAGATTGGTGACAGATGATTAGTGTTAGACTGCCTTGCTGGTCAAACGTTAGACCTCTGAAATAAATGGCTGTCACTGTTTTGTGGGGCACAGAATTAGTTTGCTTCTACGATAAGAAATTGCATGCTGTTTTTTAATTTTCATTCGTTTGTCCAAGAGATGAGTAATTTGACAGTACGAAGGAAGCATGCAAGGTTTTTTTTCTTAATAAAACTGAACATTTGCAGTTTCATGGTGGTATGTATAATGTAATAGTTTGAATTATGTTTTAAGTACCATCCTTTAATCTCTTACCTTCTTAAAAACAGAATTTGTTATTCTAATGATGTTAAATGCTGAAATGTGCATGTTTTAATGAGGTGAAGAATAACTTTCAATGACAAGGAACTAAACACTTTATAATTTAAAGAGTTTTATAAAACTTTAATTTTTTTTCTGTAATTTCAGTAGCTGCTGCTAGAACTTTGTAAACAGCTTGAAATGTTTGCTAAATTACATTAATAACTCAAAGATTCTGGACAGATAATATTAGGAAATATTTTTCCTAGCTGGTGTATGTGTTTTTTTTTTTTTTTTTCCCCCTGCACCGTGTCAACAGGTCTGGATGGTTTCACTTTACAGTGGTGCTGTTTGTGATCAGCTCGGTCTCTGTAGTTTTAATATGTAAGTCAGGTTGCAGATAGTTCTCCCTCTTGGTCCAGGTGAGTAATTCTGGATTTAGGTGCCTAAATAGAGCAACTCTCGTGTGCCACTAATGCTGCCTACAGCCCATATCACATATGCTCCTCTGAACATCCCTGCTGCAAATCAGATTGACCTTCCTTAAAAAATAAACAGCAAGCACCAGTTTTATCTATGTGTGGCAGTTGGCAGAAAATCATGAGCTGTGAGACAAGTTGGTTTTAGTTGACTGGCTTGTTCTAATACTGGTGTTGGGATGCTCACCTGAGTAAGCTACAGATCTACTTGGTGCATACAGTTTTGTGTTGTGCTTTCAGACCTGAAACAAACATCTAGTGCACTGTTAAAATTCTCCAAGTGCCAGCACAGTCTTTTGGCTCTTGCACCCCTATTTACCCTAATTTCATGCAGAAAATGATGAAATGGAAGTTTGAAGGCACTGATTTAGATGAATAAACCTGTGCCTTTTATCCTGGTAGAATTACTTCCTAGCTCAAGTGAAGCTCAGGCTGTGCTGCTTAAGGAATAATAGTCATAATATGGAATTGATTTTTCTGTTTTTATCTAGAAAAGTGTAATTTCTAGTGTGCAATGTGTGAGTTTTGGTGCATGCTGTCCCACCTGCCTTTTCTTTTAAATTCGTGCCAAGTGCCAGCCTCAGCAGGTTGATGACAGTCTTTAGGATGGTGGAGTAAATGCTTAAACAGGAAAGCAGCTGTAGGGAAAGGAATGGGTGTTTTGTCTCACTGCTGCCTAAGTTGAAAGCAGCTGGAGATACTGGGGACTTGCTTTTTCTCGTTGGCAGTGCTTCTGTCATTTGAAGTAGGGAACCACCAGACACAGAAAAGACTGTAATAGGTAAAACTCTGCTTGGGACTGTTTTGAGAATATTTGATGATGTCTTGTTCTCTCACATAATTCTGGGTACAAACAATTGGTTTTGCTGTGTCTTTACCTGGTTACGATCTAGGCAGTTGTTTAATATTGCAGTGCTTGCCTATAGAACAAAGGTGCTGTTATTCTGTAGAATCCTAAAGAAAGTATCGTTTGTTTCACAGCAGTGTGACAAAACATCAGGGAACGTATGACTCTGTAGAATAAAATGAAGAACACTTTTTTCCTTTTTTTTAGGCAGCTCTCTAGAATAGTAGACATTTGTGCTTAAAAAAAAAGAAAGCAAAATATGTGCATATCTAGTACCCAAACAGCTGATATGTCTCTGATATGCTTTGCCAGGTATGTTTGATTTAAAAATGATAGAGACAAATGGGTTTTGCCTTTATGTGGAGTTTTTTTCTAAAGCTAAGGACAATACTTTTGGACAAAATAGTCTTTCAGAATAGTAAGAGCTGAGGATTTTCAAATGACTTCTGTGATCGTGGGTAACTGGACAACATACTGTTGGAATGCTTGTATCAATTTTGAATTTAGCCTATCTTAAAAGGACTTCTGACCTCATTCTTGGGAAAGACAGTATCTTTCTAGTAGATTATAGTTCTGTTCTGGTAGAAATGAAAGTACTAGGTTTGTGCGGAGAGGCATTCAAACAAGTCTAGAGAACGTCAGTAGTAGGAAATGGTGCAGAATGAAAATGCAGAATGCAAATTTCATGGTGTTTCTGTATTCTAAAGAACATGCAGTTGCCGGCCTCTCTGATCTTGAAAAGGAAGTAATAGTGCTGAAAACAGTGTAGAAGAGGTGAAAAGCACAAACAGAAATATGGAACAGTTCTGTGAAGGCTTTGCAAAAATCTTACATAGGAGCGGGTGCACATTTAGTGTTGCATGCAGAGGACTCCTAGGCTGTTTGTTGCTGAAATATCTGAGGGATTGTTGAGAAGTAAAAAGCAGCCTTAATTTTGGTATATCTTTCCTCCATCTTTTGATAGTTTGTCCTGTCTTTGTAAACTCTTTTGACAGAGATTTGGAGCTTGTGTACAATGATGCCGTGAAGACTGGCATAGGTGTTTGGAGTCTGTATTTTAATTTCTTCTAGTTTTCCATCTGATAAGCTTTGTAAATGAAAGCTAGAAGTTGAGGAGCTGTCTGAATGAATTTAGGTTATTGCTTATGTTGAGTTTTGATGTTAAATTATCTGGCTTCACCTTCTGCTTATAATCAAAATCATGATTAGAAACTTGGACTCCTATTTTAAATCTGAAATTACGTATTACATTTTGAATTTAAATAGTATAGTTTTAATTATTCCTTTTCAAAATAGTTTACCTGAGGCTTCTGGATGATCTTCAAATCATCTAGTTAAATTAAGTAACTCCCCTGTATTTTGTTTAAATGCAGTGCTGAAGAGCAGAGTTTTATGTCTGTTTTCTGCTGGTGTGTAGTGTACACAGTTGCCATCTCTTTCTTTTGTGGATTGTTGTTCAGCTGAATCACTTTGCTGCTGTAGTCACCACCTGGCTCTACAAATATTTATTTCCAGTGCTGCAGGGAGGTGGTGGTGCTGGCCTAGGCAGTGTTGTGACGAGTGTGTCAATAGCCTGTAACTCACTCCTTTATGGCAGCCTGAATAGTCAGTCTAGTGCAAAGTCAGCAGATCTGAAGGACGGGAGGACACACTTACCTGTTTAGTGTCACTGATGTGATGGGACTCAGGCAACAAGTGTGCTTATGCAGTACTGTAATAAAATGTTATGTCCGATAAAAACAAAAATACAGTTAATAAGCTTTCTGGACTCTCAACTGGTTGTTCAACATGTCTAGTAATACTGTATGCTCATTTATTTTCTAGAGAGCTTGAAAGATCACCAAGATATTGTTTGGAAACGATTCATGGTACAACAGAAATGTCACAGCCTTGCACATAACTATTGTTTGTCTTTTAAGTGTTTAGAATAAGCTTTATCCTGCACTAAAGTGCAGGATAAACAGTAAATGAGGTTTTGAGTGACTTTGATTTGACTGCTTTTCCTGCTGAAACTGATTACAGGTGCTTCCCTCCTGCCCCCAGCCCCCACCAGTGAAGATTTATCAACACGCTTGGCACTACCCATATCAATTTTTGGTTATCTTCATCCAGCTGGGAAAACTAATAGATGTTTGTTGTGCATAACTGCATTGTGCTTTAGGCACAGGGCGCTATGTATGTGTGTGGGTATATATGTATATACCTATGTTCTCTGTATAGATGACATCTAAAAAAGCCAGGGGCAGCTGTTCTGTTTCTTGATGGCACTTTGATCTTGATTTGCACCTCATATAGTGTGACTACCAACTTTAGGCTTCCTCACAATGACTTCATGGGATGTACTCATCAGTGCTTTTTTCTGTCATCCAGGTAAGTCCATTTGTCCTGGCTGTGACTTTGTGTTCATCCCTCCCGGGTGCTGCACGCTAACTTGTAATGGCATTTTCATGCTTCCCTGAGGCTCTGTGCTTTTCCTGCTGTGATATGTGATACTCCATGGTGCTCCTGCCCACGAGCTATGCCAGAGGACTGCAGTGCTTCCTCCCGGGAGAGCTTTTCACAGCCAGGCTCTGTGGCTGCCTTGCCTTAGGCAGGGAGCAGGAGCTGGGGAAGTGGCCCTGCCAGGGGCCCGGTGCTCACTCAGCGCTGGACTCGGACCTCTGCTCACCTCTCCTCTGCTCGCTGAGCTCACTTGTGCCCGTGGCAGCTCCTCGTCAGTCGCCCACTGCAGCCTCCTCAGTGACAGCTGCAGCCTCCATCTTCCCTTGATCTCGTTCTTCTTGCCTTTGCCAGCCGCAAGGGTCGTGCTTATGTCACTGCCTCTGGAGACACTCGGGGTGACGGGTGCTAAAGCTGAGGTAGTTTTTCTTTTTTTTTCTTCCACGCTTCAGTCTCACAGAGAGACCTGTCTCGGTGTTTCACAAGGTTGTGGGTTGTGATCCACCGAGGTAACAATTATACTTCCAAGTTTTGTTTACTTTTCAGTTAATTATATATGTAAAAACTGTATTGCATCCATTTTTGCTATTTGCTGGTTCATAAGTTGCTACTGTAACTATCAGTTGAGCAAAACTTAGATATGTACTTGGACTTGTGGTTTTTTTTTCTTTTATGGAAAAACCGTGCTATATTAAAAATCTCGCTCTAAACTCTCTTATTCTTCTTTTCTTGTTTTGTAAATCTTTAAAGCCTCAGCAGATTGTGTCCAAACTTAAGGTGTGATGATTCCCTGCACAGCATTTGTGAGGGCTGCAAAACAGCTCTTTCCAGCTGCTGCAGGTCTTTGGTGTGCTGTTTATTAAAACAATTGAAGTGAACACTGTGCTAAGATGATACCACACTGACAAATTCTTTGCAATCAGTTTTCTGAGGAAAGTAGCTTGAAGGGCTGTATTTAAATTGTGCCCATAGATGGTCTCAGGAATTCTGTGTGCTTATCCTGCTCTCACATCATTACTGTCTGTCCATAAACTGCTGCTTTGCTTCTCAAAGTATTATGTTAAATGGTGATTTGAGCCCTGAGCCAGCCTTTTGTGTTGTCCTTGGAATGGTTGGATCTGCTTGAGCGCGGCCTCAGAATGATAAAGTAAATAAAATTCCACAAATACTGAGTCTTTTTATATCTTCTTAACTGCCATCTGAAACAAAAATTGCTGGTTTAATATTCATTGAAGTAAAGTGGAAGTTGTAGAGTAACATTTTTATGTTGAAACACAAAATTCAGTGAAAAAGGTATGCTTCTTTTTCTAGATACTGATTTGCAGAAATAGCTGTTATTGAAAATGAAAGACATTCTTGCTAGTGTAAGGAAAATAAAGGGGAAGAAAAACTGCAGAAATGCATGGCTGAGTGTTTCATGCTTTCTGTCCTTACACTGGGTGCCAACAAACTGTCTGCTAGTAGAGAGAAACAGACTAAGAAATACAGTCAAAGAACAAATACTTCTATTTTCAGTAGTTGTAGAGAGAAAAAAAGATATAACCTGGTTGAGATTCCCATGAGAATTTTATTGCTTTGCTTAATTCTGCTGTAAGCAGTACATATAGTCTACTGCTGAGTATTTCTGGCATTTTGAGAAAAGTCTGTACAATTGTGTACTTGGCTTTTGCATCTTAAAAGATCTCTAACTTCTTTAAGTTAGGCACAGTGGGTTGGATATATTTCTAAAAATGTTCCTCCTGCTATTCAGTATACTTTTGCAAAACAGAACCCCAGTGTTAAAACTGGAGTGATTATAGCCTGTTCTAGCTCAGTTAAGAGTTGAAAATTAAAAATATCTTAGAAGCACTATGGCATAATTATGTACAGGCTTCTTTTTGTGTGGTCTTAAACAGCTACTGAGGGAAATATTCCTGCTCTGCTCAAAATTTGAAACACCTCATATGTAAATATGCAAACTGATAACACTTATTTTGCTCATCTTATTATGTCTTTTAAGGCAAAATTTTAAACTGAAGTCTTGACCTAATGTTGTCTGTGTGTCTTCTCTGGCATGAGACTTGGCTTTCTACTTTGTCCTTCATTACCAGAAAGAAATGTTGTATGTGATGTAATAGGAGGTGTTCTTTGTCCTAAGTCATTAAAATACATGAGATTGAGGGGCTTCAAGCAGCCCTAACAAAACTTCAGAGTTCTGCTTGTGTGCTGTAGCACGTACATTGTCTTGAGAATACAGGCAGTGCCTTGGGAATATAGAAGGCCTGTGTGATATTAGTTCTTTATATCTCTCTCCACTCCAGTGTAAGTGACAGATGCCAATATATGTGGGATTTTTATGGTTTATTTAGAAACTTCAACATTCAAACTAAACAGCTGAGTACTTATGTATACAGGAGGTGAAAATATATAAAGAGCCTGTTAAGAGCCCAACTTATAATGGGAATTTAATTTTAAAATACTTCTTTAGTGGAGCTGTGAACTTCATTTCTGTAAGTGCCAAAATCAGGGGTATTTTTCCTGGTCAGAGGCATTTTAAACACAAAACACATGCAAAGTACCAGAAAAATAAGAAATATATTCATTTTAGTGTTAAGTATTTTTCCCATCTATTGCTTTTTGCCTTAAGGTTTGTTTGCTTCAAGCAGGCTGGTGAACATCCCATTCCAATGTACTGGGAGAAAGGGAGGATTCCAGAGAAATGCAGTGTCCTAAAATACCGGAGACTCCTTTGAAAATGGAATTGTAATCTTGTCTCTAAGTCCTTATACAGTGGCTTTGTCTTGCACCTTGTAAAAAAGTCTTGCTGTCTGTCACAGAACGCACTAATTATATTCAGTGTTACACAGTAAACATGTGAGAGGATACTGGATCTGAATACAGATTTAATAAAGGATAATCTAATACAGGGATTAGTGGGTTTTAAAGACAGGAAATTCTAATATGGTGACCATTGTTTGAAATCTGCCAGGTGAAAATGAATTTTGATTTTTAAAAAATTAAATTTTAGATTATCTATTTTAATAATAAGATAAATGAGTAAGTGGGAACATGTCTTAATTTTAGTTTAACCATTTGAAAGATTACTTGTTAGCTGAACTTGTTTAAATATGTTAAAAAATTTGAACAGTGTGGGGAAGATGGGTTTTGTATAATCTCTTACGCTTCAGTCTGTATTGAGGGAAGGTTTATGTGGAGAAAGAAGCCTAAGAAAAGCCATCAAAACCATATCAAGCAGCTTCTTGGTCTGAATCTTCTTTACATTGAAGGATCTTCTCATATTAATGCATTATGCTAAGAACATCAATAAAGGCATGGTTTACGACAAATGACTTTTTTTCAAATTGATACTTGTAAGTTCTTGCAGCTACTAGATGCATTTTGTCATGGTATGCCAGCCAGTATGGCCCAAAGCTTTGTACTGCCGTGGCAAAAGGGGGCATAAAACTTCAGTTTCTGCTCAAAATAGATTAATCTGTATGCTGAGATGGAAAGTATGTGTTCCTAGCAGAGTTTAGCAGTTTAACATCTCCCTGCATTCCTCTGAGGGGATTTGTGGCTGCAGGGCTCATCTTGGAGCTGGAGGCTTCACTGGAGGTTTTGTTATGATTGCTGTACTGTTGCTGTGCCAGATTGTTTGCCTGTCCTTTAATCCCCCATTTCAGTGGCAATCTAAAATGCACAGCTCTAATGCTTCCACTAAGTGTTATTGAGGAGATACAGCTAATCACCCTCCATACTCAATTACTGCTCTTGTGGAGACAAAAGCATTTGGAGTAATGTTAGCCTAAAGCCTATTCAGGCACTTAAATTTTCCCAATATGCTTTATATCTTTAATATAGCTGTTGTACTAGATCTGGCTGAGCAGCAACATCTTAACAGTCCTCAAGCAGAATAAGCTCTGCCACTGCCAGCAGTGTTGCAGAAGGCTCTCTGGGCAGTGGACGGATCAGCTTTCAGCGCTGTTACTCTGCAGACCTTTGTGGGATCTGGAACCCAGAGCTCCTACAATGCCTGCAGTTGTGTCACCTTTTTATATGAGCTCAATGGAAATTTTGCTGGAAAACAACAGAAATCAACAGCAAAGTATTTGTGTATCCAGTAATTCAAACTACATTAATTATTAATTAATTTTTGTCTTGGAGACTCCCAGGAAGTTCAGCTTCCATTCCACCTGTGTTTTCTGCAGATGAACATCAGCTTTCTGTTAGCTTGCAAGAACAGCTTCATGCGCTGAGCATTACTGTATATTCAAGCACACATACATGTCCTTTAAAGCATTTTTTTCTCCTGACAGACGGGCAGATAGTGCTGCCATACTTTATTATACTTGCAGTTTCAATGGGAACGTTCTCTAAAGGCTGGTGGCTCCAGCTGATCCGCTGAGTGCTGAGCATGGGATTCAGCAGCACGGGGGAGGCTGTGCTTGCTGTGGCGGGCACAGGGCACTGCTTACTGCCTGTTGCTTAATCAGCATGAAACTATTAGCAAATTCTTGCCATCTCAGCTATAATGCACTGCTAATAGCTTTGCTTTATTGCACAGGACAGTCAAAAAAGCCTGGAATGTTTTAGTAATTTTGAGTAAGCATAACATTCCTCTTAATGAAGTTTGACAGCGTTTTCAGAACTCCCTCACACTGTGTAACGAGTACCATTACACATTCCTGTGTACTAAGTGCTGGTAATTTATTTGTGCCTTTTCTAATGCAACTCTTCTTACATGAAAGCTTTTACATTAGAATTTAAAATTATGTTATTTTACAAAATAGATTCCTGTCAACAAAACCATCTGCATGTTATTAGTCCATTTAAACATACTCTCTAAATTTAGTGATGGTTTTACAGTTGTCAGAAGACTAGGTAAATCCTACTTCAGTGAAAAAAATCACAGAAATTATTTGGGGTTTTTAAAATTAATTTCGATTATGTTTCACCCCCCAGTATTTTGGAACATGCTTTGCAATCTGGAGCACACAGTGCATGGGGGAATGTGTGTGCTAGTGCAGCCTCTTTCACTTGGATCATCAGGAGTAAGTTTCAGAGAGGGTTAGTGCCAGGTACCTGAATCTGTTTCTTTTTCCTCCCTGTCTTTTGTTTAGGGGCAGTTTAATAAGTCCTTCATTTTACTGATAAATTGGAATGAATTTCTGATACCTAGGGCTTGGGATGATTTTCAGTTTTTCTTGTCAGCAATGAGAAATGGTGCTGCACGGCAGAAGAAATTCAATTATGTCAGTTTATTTTACTTTTAGTGAGTTGTGAATTGGTCTTAAAATCCTGGGAGAAGTGAGAAAGGTCACTGTGTTTTCCCACTCCCCAGTGTGGTACCAGACAATCAGCCCATGCAGTCTGCGTGATGGGCAGGGATGTGACAAAGAACTCTGCTTCCTATTTTTATTGCAGGGTCTGGTTCACTTACAGCTGCTCTCACTCATTTCTCTTACTTCAGAGAGCCTTATCTCATTCCTGGAGCCCAGAATTCAAAAAAGGTTTTTATGGTCTTAATCCAGCAGTGCTGCTCATGGTCAGAATGGCTCTACTTTGAATGCAGTGCCATCCCTGGGAAGACCAGATGCAGTTTTTATGATCAGTGCATCTTTAGCAGACCCTCTCTGGACTGGTATAACTATGACAGCAAGCTTTGGGAGATGGAGTCTACTTCAAATATCAAAATACTTGACCTCCTTCCCACCAGCACCACCCCCTTCCCACACACACCACCTCCTCCTTTCTGGCAGGCCATACCTCTTTGTTTCAGCTCTTCATAAGAGGTCTTTCATCCTCAAACTTTCTTTGAGAAGGACCTGCAAACAAACAGGGGGATTTCTGTTAAACATTTGATTACAGTAGGTGTTCATACTTGTCTGAATGAATGAAATCTACACAGAAAACTAGATTAAGACTTCTTGTGTGTGTGTCCTGTTACTTACACAGTTGCCATCTACAGCAAACAGCATTTTATGTTGAATAGATAGTACCAAGCCTTTTAATTGCTCAGCAGTCCGTGTAGAACATAAGAGAACGTGTTCTGATACCTGTTTTGCAACACATACCAATGGACATCATGCAGTAATTTTCTGTGTGAACGTGTAATTGGGTTAAGTTTAAGGAGTGTTGTTGGAAGAGGAGAGATACTCAGTTTTGGCTTTGGAGGGTGGATAGCTGTGCTGAGCTTCTGCGGGAATTGCTGATGTGCCCATTCATTATTATTCTTTGAATATTGTGGCATACAATCTTTCTCGCCCCCTTTTTTTAAATAAGTTTCTAGACCATGTGACATGCTGCCTTAGTCTCTTCACCAATTGTTTTATGTAAGACAGAATAGACATGCTATAGGCACTATGCATTGATACTATTTTGTGGCTCTTTCTTGGTTACTGTCGCATACAATCAATGGAATTTTTTTTATCCTCATGGCCATGTAGAAGTTATATTTGTACTGTGAAAATTGCAATTAACTGCTTCTGAACAGATGAATACTGGATTTTAGAATGCACTGCATTTACTCAGAAGCATAAACAAGTTAAGCAGAAGCCCCAAAGCCCAGTTCATTTAGTTTGCAGGACCTCTATTTTGTATTACAAAATGCAGCTTGTTTCATCATTTGTGTATTTGCAACTTCTCAGGGAAGAAAAATTACTTTAAGTTTCCTGTCAGTGCTGCAGCTGTGAAAGCGAACCAGGGGGAAATGGCCACAGGTCCCAGTAAAACTACTCTTCATTAAATACATGTGGTTTGCCAGCTCATAACATTTTAGGGTTGTTTTTGCAAATTCTACCCCGGAATTGACTTAACAGCTGCAGTTCTGAGGATGGTGAAGTTGATGATTCACAGTCAGGGGAGAAGTACAGTTGAAGCACAAGTATTCCCACTTGTTGGCATGTTTCAGGATATTGCCTTGGGTGACTTAAATTCTGTGCTGGACAGCTTTTTAGTGTAGAGATAATTTTGCTGCCTTTTTGATCATCTCTGGACATGGAAGTAGGTTTGTCCGTTGTTGAACTTGCTTGTTCTGAAAAAAATATGTATTAATCCCACAAAGTACAGCACTTTGTATATTTTCTTGTCTGGTTTGTTTTGCAGCTTATTAATTTTTTGGGGTTAACCACCTCAGTGAACTGAAAATGGGGGTATGTCCCTATTTTTTTTTTTTTAAATCTGAAAAGCTTGATTGTCCACAACTCATCCCTCAGATCTGTGGGAATGTCTGAAATTGGAAGGATGACTAGACCCAGTGGTAGCCTCTTGTTTTATCTCTGCCAGTTTTTCTACAGGTTGAAGAAAATTGTCCTTAAATTTTTCTTTTTGGGGAAGGTAGGCAGGGGGAGGGGAGAAAAAAATTTCCTCTTTCCTTACTGGTATGATTTTATAACACTTCTGGGTTTTAAGTTATTTTGAGTATTGAGATACCCTGGTGGTTTGCAGAGAAGAGGAGAATATAGCATCTTTCCTTGCTTAAATTGATTTAAGATATTCCCAATATTCCTGACCCAGGTTTTTCTACTAAAAATTAATATTAGTATTTTTTTTTGATTTTTCAAGATGCTGTGAGGAAAATGTTTTATTTTATAATTCATATGTAAAGTATTGCGCGTGTTAGATTTAATGTTAAAACAGTTTTTCTCAAAATGCTGACAAGAACCATGTTCTTCAGGATTCAGTTTTTTCATTCAGAGTGTGGGACTTAAGCTAGTAAACAAAATATCTTTCTCTTTTCACTCTTATCTTTCATCCTACTGCTGCGTTCTGTACTTTGAGGTGACAGGAAGAGCTGTCCTTAGTCATCTTAAAAATATTTATTTTCTGCCTGAGCTACTTGGGGTACTTATTTCCGTCTTTGATAACATGAGGTCTCCTCTGCTTCAGTTTTTTAATGCTCTGATCACATGGTACTGTGTTGCTCTTTCTTAGAGGCTGCTGATTTTTGGAAGAAAAAACAAGGACTTCAACCCAGGATTTCAGTTGTGCATACTTGTACATTAAATCAGCTTCTTACTATACTTTTAATATCTTCTTCATTTGTTTCAAACTTCAGATGTGATTGTGCTGCTTTTCAGGGTGAGGGTTACAGATTTGTAATGTAGCTTTGTTTGCAAAGTCTTGTGAGAGTAAGGAAAATAGAGAACAACCCCATTGTGGTTCTTTCTCACTGCATAGGGACATAAGCAAGAACACCAAAAGTGCTATTGAAGGTTGTGGACTAAACTGCACTTAAGCTTTCAAGGAAAGTTCCCTATTTTCCTGATAAGGCTGTTGCAAAATTTGATTCCTTGTTTGCTCCATACCTAAGTAACTTTTCTCCCCCCCTTAAATCTAGCCATTTTTTTTACCTGTTCCTGGGAGAAATAGTCAGTTCTTTACTTATTATTATTTCTATAACTGATTCTGTTTTAGATACTTGAAGATAATTCCTTCTCTCAGCCACCTTTGGAATTTAATTAGATGGCTAAATCTCCTTAAGAACTAACAGAGAGGTTCTGAAAGAGGAGGTCCTGCTCTCCCGTCACCTTAGTCAGACGCTTCAGAGGTGTCTCTGGCTGACCTTGCAAACACCTAAGGAGTCTAAATATGGGAGGGCTTTTTTGTTTGTTTGTGGAGTTTTTGTTTGTTTTGTTTTTGAAGTCTCAGAGGGGTTAATTTATTGCTATTCTGGTTTTTTCCATCCCTTTGCTGCAGGGTCACATCATCATCAGGGGTGCAGAGGGCAAGGGAGATGGGGTTGCTCCTTTTGGTAGCTGGTGGCCAATAGACCATCATAGCAGGTCTTAAAAATGTATCATTAATCTTTGATTTTCTGAAACAAATAAATTTGTGGTTTTCTCCTTGTTTTATAAACTTTGAGTTGTTGCCTGAGTCTGTTGAACTATGTGCTTTATTGATTTGGTTATCTGAACTGAATTAGCAAAAGCATTTGCTGAACTTCTGTATAAGCAGAAGTGTCAGTGTGGCTTCTGCCTTTCTGCACAAAGGAAATTCTTTGCTTGCGTGCATGGGTAGTTAGGGTAACTAACTCATTTAAAGTTACTTTGGCAAGTTACTTTTCTCTTGGCTTCCCTTTCTTCTAAGATTAGCAAAACAGTTTTTTTTTCAAAAGGAAAAAGTGAAAATAAGTTTGGTTTTTTTTTTTTTTTATAGTAAACATTCTGATGTGTTAGAAAGGATAGCTCTTAAAAAAAATTGCCTGAAGTTAGAAACATGGACTCTGTGTGTACAGACTTAAGAACATCCTGCAATTATTTCCCTAATCTAAGTTTGTTTTATATTAGAATATGAATACATTACTTGATGAACAGATTTTATCATAATTTCTTTAGATTTTGGGTGTATAGTTTGTGTTTTGGTTTGTAAAGGCATAGAGTTAGTATGTAAGATGTGGATCTTCAAATGATATATTTTGAAATTGTTTAGCCAGTCACGATCCCTAGAACATGCTTTTTCAGGTGTTCTTGTTTATAAATTGAGCACTCTTGAAACTTGTTTCCCAAGATTTTAATACAATGTTTATGGAAGTCAATGTGAATAGCTACAGCTATGTTGGCTGTTTCTGAAGTTTATTCCCAAGTGGGCAGTGTACTCAAGGAAATTGCCCTCTGGAGTTTTGGGGCACGTGAGAGGTGTAGTAGCTTGTGAATGGTAATTGCAGGTAATGAACTCAGGGAATGCTTGGAGAGGCAGATGTGGAGGGTAACAGGGTGAAAAGTGACTGGAGCCTATCAGTTACACAACAGAATGTATTACTGTTAATATATTAGTAAGGCAAACCAACAGATACCATTCTAGTATCTGATTTGATACTTTGCTTCCTGTTTTGGCCAGTTAACTGTGTTCTTCACTGGGGTTTGCCACCTTAATTAATCCCATAAGATACTTCCAGTATCCCAGTAAGTGTGCTCATACATCAGCTTTGCTCATACTGTGAATACTGGTGATGTTCTGCAGCTGCATATGTTATTAAAAACTTCTAAGTGTTGCAGTTCATAAGCTCAAGAAGATATTTTGAAATTATTCTAACACCTAACACAGAAATACTACCATAATAAATGCTTGCTGGATTTGCTGCCATGAGCAACATTTGGTGAAGCAGAGTTTCACACAAGTGAAATCTGCTTTTGCAGCAGAGTAAAAGGACAGCAGCTGTAAACTGAGTGGGAGTTCTGCATTTTCTTGTCAAGTGTTTGGAATGAAATACCCTTTCTAACAGAACATATTTGATGACTGCTCTGTTTTAGAACTATGTCTTGCAGATTGTTATTTTCTCTGTTTTTTTAAGATCCCCAACTATCTATTGTGAACCATTATAATACACATATAGAGTTTAAAAATTCTTAATTGTTCTGTGTTTTTCCTTCTCTTTCTAATAGGACAATATTACAGTTTTTGCTCTACTGAATGATGGGGTTTTGGTAACTTGTGTGGTAGTATTTAGAGTTCATTCTGTTTATTCAAGTGGTTCTCAAGCTATCTTTTAGGTTTTTGAGCTTGCTCAGTACTACAACTTCAGTAACTTGGGAATTTTATCAGAGGTGGTGTTTACTTTCCCATCTGCACTTTTCATGAGTTCCTGGCTTTACACTGCTTTGGGTAAGCAATGGACCCTCAAAAGTACACTTAAAGGCTTTGGGATTTGTACTTTTGAAAATGTAAAGTGTAGAAAAAATTGCGCTTTAGTTTGAAGTGACTGTAATGGAAACCTTTCCATGACCTTTAGGCTATTATGAGTTCAAATAATACCATTCTACACTCTTCCCACAATAATATTTCCTAGGAGCTAATTTCTTAGATGTGCTATGTTTCTGTAATGGATACAATATAGAAGTGTTCCATGAAGATCTTAATCTGCCTTTAAGAATACTTTCACCTCTCTGAGGCAAATGAGATGTACAGCTATACATTAAGCCAGTTAAAACAGTAAATACTTTCATAAGTGAGGAGTTGCCACTACTTCTGAAACTTCAAGAGATTATTCTGCTGTAACAGTTCGAAAACAACTGAACAGCTTGTTGTGCTCTTGTGATACTTGCCATCTGAAAAGCAGTAGCTATTGGCCTATTACAGGATAATTTTCCACTGGAGAAAGCAAGCTAGGCTTTTCTTGTGTTTTCTTAGTGTGCTATTTTAGTTTTTATAGAATATATCCTTGAGAGACATCACAAATCCTTCCTGACAGCTCTATTATTCACAAATCTGCATTCAGACATGTACTGTGGGCTTCACAGAGCTCAAGAATTGACAGCAATTGAGCTAAAATGCAGAAACAACTTGAAATTAACTTCCCTAAAAGTGGAGGAAAAATAAATGTGTAAATCTCCTTCTGTATGGCATATCCAGGTTGTTCAAGATGTGGGCTAAATTTCTGAATTAGGTTACAGATAAGTTTTTTATGTGTGTTGAAAGTATCAGCATTTGATCTGGTGAATAGGGGGGAAAAGGAATGAAGGAAATTTACTGTCTGACTTTCAAACGTTGTCAAATTTAGCTCCTCTTTCCTAACTGGGGTAAGCTTGCTGTGTAAGCATGGATGACGTAAAGTGTTTCATATGGTATTGAAATTTTCTGCTATAGGAAAAGCAGCTTTGTCTACATCCTTGGACAAAAGCTTTTTTATGGAAGGGAGAAGCTAGATTGTGCAAGTGGCAGAGTACAAGTACGGTAAACACTGTCATCTTTGTGCATGTTTGACAAAGAATCCCATTGTAAGATCTTATTTCCGTTTTTTAAAATATTTGACATCACTGTTGCAGTCCTTCAGTATACTTTCTTTTATTGCTATAAACTTCCTACATTCATATGTAATACTTTGCTCATGCAGTGAGCAACTGCAGGAATGTGAATGGGAAATTTGCAGAGTATGCAGGGAAAAAAATGGTTTTCCACCGATTTTCTTTAATTGGTCACTTATGATCGATGATCTGGGAGTGGTCCCTGGTACTCCAAGACCCAGCCAAGTGTTCCCTCCTGTCACAGGATGTGTCCTGCTGCTGCAGCCAGTTTCCATTCCTGTTCCTGAGTGCTTGTGAGTGTGGCAGAAGTAGCCACCTTTAGCTTTCTGTGCTGCAGGATTTTGCAATACAACTAAATAAATCATTATCTTGATGAGTATGAAAATAATTTAAGTCACTTCTTTTGGGCTACAAAGGGAAGGGAATGTATTTAGTTTGAGGGGCTTTTTGCTATGCACCTAGATATTGGTAGATTACAGTAGCACTAGATAAAGATTTATATTTTCATCAACTATAGGAATTTTTTTTTTGTATTATGAGAGAGCTGAAACAGAAGGGAACTTACATGGCTGAAATAACAGAAGCACATTCTGGCAACCCTGATGTCCTGTGTACTGTTTCGTAATCTGGTTTCATTAAGCAAAATATTAATAGAAGTATATATAGTAAAATGAATTGTATGCAACTATCTCCAGTAATAGAAAGAAGTAATATCTCAGCCTGTAGTTCAGTGTAAGTACAATACAAAATTTCCTGAAAGATAAAATTAGCAAAGGTGAATCATGCTTAATTTAACTGTTTCCAGTCTAATAGAAAGTTACTGACTAGCCATTAAAAAATTACTTTGAATCTATCTGCTTAATTTTTAAATGGGATGCTTTTAACTGTTGAATGGCCTTTATTAGGCAGATCTATTTGAATGATTTGTATGGGATGATTTAATTTCTGTATTGCTTTGCAATGTCATTTTTCTTTCATACCACTTTATAATGGCAAATCAACTGAACACAAGAACTTCAATGGACTTAAATAATACTTTCATTACTATAGCTTCTCTGAAATTTTTAATCAGCTGTTAACAGGCTTATAATATTTACTCTTATTGTTTTGTATGTTCCTTAAACTTACAGTGTGAATTATCCAGCCTATGTTGGAGGTTAGAGCATAAAAAATTGTTTCAGTTCCCGTTTAAATTTGGCTTGTTAAATTATCTTGCTCTGTTCACCTCTGAGGTGGTAGAGGACTCACTGAAAAATCTCTCCCATGGGTTTTTGGGTATAAATTGTAAATATGCCTGTATCTGTTAGAAAGAAAACAGAGTCCAGAACATGTTTGTAAAAATATAAACCAAAAGCAGAAAGAGGAAGGAAAAGATGAGCTAATCATTCCAGTTGAAGCTGTCACTTTATGAAAATGAAACTGTAGAGTTTTTGAAATTTCTTTTGTATCATTGCTGTTGAATAAAGCTAGTATTGAAGTCCCAGGCCTTCCTAAAAGGACAGTGGGAATTCCTTGGCAAGAAACTTGGTTGTTGAGGGAACTGGGATGCTTCATTCCCAGTCTCAGGATGCTGTGGGATCTGCCTGTTCTTCTTTCTTCAGCTTGCTGCTGCAGAGACAGTATTCTCTTGCTTTCCTTCAATCCAATGCTCCTCTTTTGCATGAGTATGGACAATCTGTTGTTTGTAACTTCCCAAGGAGTATTGAGATTTTAATTTTTTTAAAGGTTCTTCATTTTTAGCAGATACTTATAGCAATCTGAATGCTGCTACTGAAATGAAAGTTTTTACATTCAGGTTCATAACATTAAGAGAAGCTGCAGACAGAGGCATCACAGTGAAAGCAGTTTGATGTGTGGTAGGTCATATTTTGCAGGTTAGCATTGCAGTCATTCTTTAAACAATTGTTATGTTCTACAAGGTTTTGTCTTGAATTTAAGTTCTATAAAAGGAAAAAGGTAATTACCAGTTGCAAGCAAACTTTGTTTTCTGGCTTTTTGTTGCTGGCGTACTATGCTACTTCACAAGGTACTTTTCATTACTGGAATGTATACATTTGCTTTCCATTGCACTGAATTCAGGTTTCCAGAGGTGTGATAGCATATCTGTGGCCTTTGTTAAAAATGTTGACTGTTCGTTCATGAATGATTAACAGGTTGTTTTTTTTAAAGGCCCGTATCTGCTTCCTGCTGTGCCAGTATAAAAACTGTGTTCTGAAAATGCTATGTGTGCAGTCTGTGTTTGAAGAATGTTGTGTGTTGATCCTGGAAACTTGGTTCTGCTTGCATGAAACTCTCTTCCTTATCAATTAGCAAGGATCTAGTGTGAGCAGACCTCTCTGAGAAACCGAGGTTAAATGTGGCAGACTTCTACAGTATTATACAGAGCATTACTGAGCTCTGGGAGAGGTCCTCATGTTCTTGAAGTGGCCAGAGTGCCTAATGGGCTGTACAATTTTCATTCATGTTGCAGTGTCATAGAAGTATTTCTGCTTTCTAATTTTCCTACATCACTTTTCCAGCAAGAGTCCTTCACTGTTCTTAGCAGGAGAAAGCAACAAGAAAAAGTCTGAAATTCATACCAAATAGCAAATGAATGTTGAAATGTTTGGAGTAGAAGGCGTTTAGTGTGTGCATGCATGGGCATGCTGAAGGACGTGTTCTTGCAATTCTGATAGTGAGAAGACAAGGAGTCTCTTTCGGAAGATTTAATTCCATGTTTATGAGCATTCAGAGTTTGATAGTGCAAAAAAAGGCCTCAGGGAGGGAAGTTCTCACTGGAAGTCCTGTTTAGTGTTTAGCATATATTTAAATCTGCCTTAACTGTGCATGTCTGGTTTTGGGCATACACCCATGGAAGTGATCAGGAATTGTTCTGGTCTAGGTAATGTCTATTTGTCTTAATATATTGTCAGTGAGTAATGATTTTGATAAATGAAAGTTAAATTCATCTGCTTTTTGGCTTGAAATGATTCAAGATGTTTGCAGAACTCAGTTGTGAACTCACAAAATGGTCATCTGAAAGGAAAGGGGGAGGGGGTGCAGTGCCTGGGAGCTCTACAGGGACACCCACTGTGACCTGCCTGTGTGGGACTCCCCTTCCCAGCCTGAGGGGTGGGGGCGAGGAGGGACTGCCCTTCCTGCCAACACTGGTGTAGAACATACACTAATGTTGATTTCAGGAAACTTTGAACTCTAAAACTTTCTAAAAGCTGGTTTTCTTATCAATAAATAAGATATTGACAAAATTAGCCTTGGTAAGGTTGAGTGCTGTTGAACTGAGCAAAATCCTAGACACAACAGCATACCTCATTGCATGGCTCGTTGTATGAGGAAGTTCATTGTGTGCTAGGTTATTAAAAATAGTTCCTGATAACAAAGTGATATCCCTCAAAGACGTACTTATGAGCTAAGCTGTGTGTTATAGTCAGATTGGTGGCTTTGCTTTTTCTGAAAAGAAATTACTGAAAGCAGTAATTTCCAGATGTTTTCCAAAATCTTGCAGTTCTCCCTGAAAAATCTGTCAGAAGAGAAAACAACAGGGAATGAAAGTAGCTGGAGGGCTGGCTTGGCAGGACAGCTAGTTGTCTTGTTCATTGCTCAGGAGAGAAGTTCTGTCTTCTCCTTGAAAACCAGAAATTGGTATCTTGAGTTTGGCATTCACTAAGCATTCAGAAGAAAATCCCTCATTTACACTTCGATATCATGTTACTGTTTTAAACATAACTTACTGTATGCTGCCTGAGGTGGCAGTACTTTGGCTGCGAGCTCCCAGTATTGGCTGAGCACATCCGTGTCCTGCAGTTTCATCTGGAGTTGTGCTGGTTATAATGCTGAAATGATTGAAAACCTCAGTGTGTAGCCTCTGAGCCATATTCCTATGTGTTGCCTGAGAAAATATTCCAAAGTAAAAATATACCAAGCATTCTGTGTTGCAGGCTTTCTATTTGGAATTATTTTATTAATACACAGAACTGTTCTTTTAATGATGGCACTTAACTGTCTTAATTAAAACAAAAAAGTAGCTGTTAAATGTGGGCAGCAAAGCTGCCTTACTGCTTTGTGTAGAAGAGGAATTTCAGGAGGAGGTGAGGGTTGTGCAAGCCACCAGCCTTTCGTGGCAGCAGCCAGGTCGCTTGGTGGTGCCCCTTTTGCCACTTCCTTAAAAGAGAGGAAGGAGCTGGAGTTGTGTGCGTTGTGTGGTGTCACTTCAGTGACAAACCCCGTGGTTTAATGGCAGGGTGGTTTGCGTGGGAGATGCAGCTCTGCAGGCTGAAATGGTGCTCTTGAATGAGGAGACATAAAGATTACTGCCCCAACATCCCAGGGAGTTGGTTCATCCCTGAAGACAGTAGGGTGGTCTTCATTCACAGTAGTGTTGTTTATGCTCTTAGAGCTCTCAAGATCAACTCTACCAAAGGCAGCTGTTCTACCCTCCTCACAAAAATAACAAACACCTCCCCCAAAAACAATGAAAAAAACCCCACAAAACCAAACAAAAAAGCAACATGTGTGACTAGGATATTGATTGGTTTTGGCTTTCAGATTTTGCCAATGCTGCAATTTTTTTGTTTTCAGCACTTGTGGTTTGCCTTAGATGTACTGTACTTGCTATATCTGGTAGGCTGTGTTGTCTCTTTTAAAGGCACGCAAAACAAGTCCATGCCCGTTATAATCTCATTAAGTTCCTCTCTAGCTGCTTCCCCCTTTGGTTGTGCATATTGTCCATATTTGGTTCTACCTATGGTGCAATCAGTTTATATCTGATTGTGTGGTATGATATGCTGTCTTGCCTGAGCAAACCCTGATAATTTATGATTAGATGTGGCCTAGATTAGCATCTTATGATTTTAATGTTTAAAAGTACATTACAAAAGATCTTTTATGCAATGCAGTAGCAACAGGAGGCACTAGGACTTGCCTACAGCAAAGCTGCTCAGTTAAAACCAAGGGGATGGTATAAATTGCATAGCTTTTCCTTTAGAGTACCTAAATATTGTGCCCCAAAATAAAGAAATGGCAGTGCATTACCAGGAAACTCTTTAATTTGGTTTAAAAACTAGCTGCTTTCACAATCTCATAATCACAGCTCTCATGAAAACACATGCTCTTAAACTCTGCATGGCATGTTTGTATTAGACTTTAAAAATTGAACATCCGAAGCTTTATTTCTTTCCTAAATGCTGTAGGGGCTTATTTGGAAGTACTTGTGGTTTCATTAAGTTCTTTGGTCTTCTAACTATAATTTCTGCTGTCTGTCACGTTAGCAAACTATTTATTAACAAGAAATTGTCATTAGTGTTTTGTTTTCTTGTAGGTATTTGTTGTTCTACTTTTCTGCATGTATGTAAACAAAATCAGGTGGATAAGAATATCCACTTAATTTCTACAAGAACAGAGGGGTAATTGAAACACTTGGTGATGTTGCCTAAAATATTTTCAAATAAGCATGTTTGAAAAGGCATACAGGTATTTTTCAGAATTTCTTAGACACAACATTGTGCTCATCTTTCTGACTGAGCTGCCTGTTTAGACTTTGCTGAGAATGCAAAAGTGCTGCTTTACGTTCCCTATCACTGTATCAACAGTGAGGTGGACAGGTTGGGGAGCAATCTTTGCCTAACAAGTGGCATCTCAGAAATGCTGTGTGTTGTCTTGAACAAGATCACATTACTTACAGTTTCGGATCAATACTTGAACTGTAAAGCTGAAGTTTTTCAGCAAGGCATGGCAAGCATATAATTTTTTGATGACGATTCTAGTGTATTTCAAATCCACTGTAAGACATAATTATCAGCTGTCATCTGGAGAAATGCTGAAAATTGGTTCAGTATTAAATAAATATAGCTTGTGATATCTACCTTAGAATTAAGAGTCTAATGTTCTTACACTCCAGCATTTTATGGCTGTCCTTTGTGCTTTTGTACTTAACAACAAAAAAAGGAGTTTGTTGGTTTGTTTTACTACTGTAATTCTGATTTGTAAGGGAGCATTCGAAAATTCATTTGCTCGTTAACAGTGCATTTCTTCTCTCAATAGCCAACTACTCCACCAAGCCAAGGGAGGCCTGATTCACCAGTTTATGCTAATTTACAAGAACTGAAAATATCTCAGTCTGCACTTCCACCACTACCTACAAGTGCTCCAGTCCAAATAAATGGGGAATGGGAAACCCATAAAGATACGACAGGACGCTGTTATTACTACAACAGAGGATCACAGGAACGCACCTGGAAACCACCGCGGTGGGCCCGAGATGCAAGCATTAATAAAGGGGATTCCCAGAGCCATGCAGATCATGAGGTAGTTCCTTCTGAGATCAAAAGCAATGAGGTTGTAATGCATATGAATGGTCTTTTGCTGTGGAATTTCTTTTCAAGGTGTCAAGGAGTGACTTCTTTGTCTTTTTGGTTATGTGTCTTGGTATGATGTAGTCACCAGTTTGTTGAGTTGCTTTTGTGTACAGGAGTGTGTACATGAACTGTGTGGAAGAGTAGCAACTTGTAAAAATGCCTGTAAAAAGAGCCCCATAGCAGATACTGCTACTTTTGGCTAGATTACATTCAGGCCATAAACATATTTTTTAAGTGTATCAGTGGATTTTTTTCATCATGTGAAAGTTTTGCTTTTGCAAAGCCTTTTGGTAAAGCTTTGCTGCTGACCTTGCTTAAGATAGTTGAAGCTTACTGTGAAATTATTTATGTTAAAAGATGATTTGGACTAATATTTGAGGTGCCAATTTATTCTGTTTAGCCAGTTGCTAGGGAAAGTCTGATCATGGGGTGTGTTTATCTGAACTGCAGTGGTTCAGATAAAGCAAAGGAATAATTGGGAGATGGATATTACTATTTAGATATACTTAAAATAGTGTTCTTGTGTCCAAACAGTACTGAGGTTAACCAGTTTCCTGATGGAAAGAAAAAGCAAATATTTATCAAGAAATCTTCTATGTATTTCACTTCTCTATACCCTTTTCAAATATCACACACATACAGTTTCAGTGGATTTTCTCCTGCACCAACTATATATAGTGTCTCTCTATATATATCTAAGCTATAAAACCAGAGTTTAGTTTTGAAATTGAATTGTGGACTGCTCAAAAACTTTTAATTGCTGGAAGCCTGTCACAGAAGTCTACCTCTGGAAAGGTAGTAACAGGAACAGGAGAGAAAGAGAAATGGAAACCTTTCATTTCCTTTGGCACTGGCCTTCACAGCAGCTGTGACATCCACAAGCATTGAAATAGCCAAATTTTCTTGCCTCAAACGAATGGCAGCAACAGGAAAACAGATGGAATGTTTATGCCTGTCCCTTTGGTATCTCTGGTGATGGTCTCCTAATTTATCACTGACTGTCCTTTTGCTGGATAAGACTGATTTTAGTCTGGATTAGCCAATTGCTTTTTTGAGTA
Source organism: Promerops cafer (assembly GCA_013398275.1). Classification (NCBI taxonomy): domain Eukaryota; kingdom Metazoa; phylum Chordata; class Aves; order Passeriformes; family Nectariniidae; genus Promerops; species Promerops cafer. The sequence goes on from VZSE01007083.1 coordinate 198,813, forward strand.
GTGATTCTCCTTGTTGTAGTAATGGTTTTCTCATTGTTGTAGTTCTTCCTTCTTTTCATGGAAGGACTTGTAAGAATTCTTTCTCCCTCCCCATCTGCAAGCAATCCCTCTGACTCTTACTCATACCATCGCTTCACCACATGGTTGCATCTTCGGAATGCTTATTTTTTATTTATTTATTTTTTAATTGCCCATAACTTCTTTCATCTCAGTTCTTCTGTTTATTTGTGATGCTTCAGGTATCACAGGTTGGCCATCAGACAGTTACGTCTATCAAGCTTTCAGTCTTTGTGAGACCAGAGGATGATACATCTTTTGATTTTTAACTAGACACCAAATCTGTATTTCTAGTACCATAAGCTCCTTAGGTAATTTGTGTCTTGACTGGGTTATCAAAATATGAGTCTAGGGAGAGATACATGTTGCATGGTCATGTCAATCCACTTACCAGTAGTCATGTGTTGATTTTGAAGCTGTCTTTCCACTCACCCCTCTTTCCTTTCTTTCCTTTTCTGTTCTGCATTTGGGAACATGCTTCACACTCCACTGTTTGTGTTCCTTTTTGGAACCTCTGGGTACTTAATCCAATTTAAAGTAAAGATTGAGATACAAGCCTAAGCTTCAGTAAAATGTAGGGCATCTCAAATTTCGTCTGATTGGGAAAAGTTAGAGCTAACATATCATAATAATTATAAGTTGGCTTTTATGCTACTCTGAGTTATGCTCCTTTAATAATTAAATGCTAGTTTCTACTGATTTGTCCTCAGAGGAGCTTGTGTTGTATTAGCAAAATGGAAGGTGATGTAAAAATGAGAACCGAGAGATCAGATATTCTAATATATGAGTAATACATGAATCATGACATAGTTAATAGTTGGTCTTTGAACTTTGTGATTAGGAAATCAAATTTTATTGGATAATTAAAAAGGGGCAGATTTGTACCTTATTTGTCAAAGTAGCTGGTCACAGACATGGCACAAAGAAAAGAGTTGTAGTCATGACAGTTAAATGGATACTATATATTACATGGATGGGATGTGGGAAGCAGTGAAGTCCTATGTGCAGGGCCTGTAAGAAAGTGTATAAGATTTTGGAATTTCAGATGAAACGTATTAGAGGCAGTGACTTGTTAATGTATCTGAGGAAGGAGTGCTTAACGGTAACTAGGAGGAATTTGTCGAGTGAAATGATTTAATTAAGTTGAACTGTAGAAGGAATGAGATGTCACAATATCAGGGAAGACAAACCCTTAATACCTAGACAAGAGATCATAATGTGAAGTAGCCATCCACAAATTACCCCACAGCTGTAGAAAAGCAATGGGTTTTAAGTGAATTTCAGAACTAGATTTAAATCATGTCTGGAATGTGATTTCATTCCATGTTTTTTGTTTCAATATAAACAAATGGTAATAAAAGGATGGTAGCTTCCTTAATTAGTATTCTTCCTGATACGACTACTTTCACAAGCAGTAGTAACATTAAAAGCTAGAAAGGTTAAGTGATAGAAAGGAGACAGATAGCTGTTCCTATTAAGTGCATGGTGATGAACTGGTCTCTGCCCCCAGGAACTTTCTATGTAAATAGAAAAAAGCCAAGAATGACAATAGAAGCAAAGATGTGGGGGACCTTTTCTGTAATTCTCTTTAATGTCACAGCAAAGTTCTTATAAGGTGTAATGTTGGGCAGCCGTCTGCTTAAGATGGCTTTATATAAGTGTAGGATAGTGTAACTGGGGATGAGACTTGAGATAAAGCATGGACAATATGAAAAAAACATATAGGCAGTTAATGCTGAAAAAGTGTTGAAAGTGAAATTGAAAGCTGTGGAATGTGGTTTAGCCACTGTTCCCTCTGAACCCCGTTGATGCAGCTCCAGCAGCTGTTCCTGACAGCTGAGGGACAAGGAATGCCTTGGCTTGGTAAAATCTGTAACAACTCAGGAATTTTGCTGAAGTTTAGGTCTGCAAATGTACAGGATATGAGTTAAGCCTTGCAGCATCTAAACTATTATTGTATGGATGCCATGCAGACAGACACATTAACAGTCATTCCTACTATACAACAGTGGTTTTTCTAGGAGAATTTTCATTTTTAGGTCCTCTGTTTAGTTTTACCTGTGTAGAGTGTTTCTTCCGTATCAGGAGTTGCTTGGAAGAGGCAAATACCAATGTATTGTATTATTAGGTCATAATCTCTGTAGATAGTAATAATAAAAATGTCCAAAGTCTTCTACATTGATTTGCCATATGTCAATGAAATTAATATTTAACTGTTAAAACCATGTAAACTTAAGTATGTGTATACAATATAGTTATCCTGTGAAACAGTATTTCAGGTGGGGCCAATAGCATGACTGGCAACTCTTCAGTCTTAATTCCGCAAGTGTAAAAATGGGACTGAAGACTCCCCCCACCCTGCTCCCTCTGCTCTCCTCCCCTCCCCACGGTGATTAGGAATTGGCACATGAGAATGTCACATTGTCACATTGTCCCATGTGCCAGAGAGGTAGCACTGGTTAATCCATAGTTTACATGCTTACATTCTGTAAGCTGTAGAGGACATTTGCATTTTTGCATGTTCCTTAATTAATGGCCTAAAAATTTCCTGTGGGTTTTCCTGTGCTTGGTAAACTGGGTCATGTCAGTTGAGGGAGTTTGTGTTGCACAAGTGGTAAGGTACTTAGAAAAGTAACACCAAAAACCTACATAGAAATCATTTGGGTATGTCACTAAACATACAGTCTTTAAACCCACTGACTTTTAAAAACCGGGGAGTTTCTGGTAACTGAATATTTTTTTGTAAGACTTTATTTTTTTGGGAGAGGTTTTTTCCTATTTAAAATTGAAATTGTATCTCTCTCCTGCCTTACAGTTTTTCTCAAAACCCTTATGCCAGTGTTATTGAAGAATAGTATTTTATTCCTGTAGTTTCTGAGTAGCAGGGTGTCTTAAATGTTATGCCTCCTGCTAGCTGAGGATCCAAGACACTGTGAAAGGAAATCTGCATAGAATTCCTCAGGAGACCACAGCATAGAGATGTTTTGGGAGATAAAAGAAGGGAGATATTTTTGATGCACGGAGTGGATGCTTAGAATAAGACTAGAGTGTGTTAGCAAGGGGATGAACAAGTTTTATGGGGGAACAGAAATTGTTTGATGTGTGTGTAAAATCTTTTCTCTGTGTTACACATCAAACTTGTTCCTAGCATAATAATTTACTTCTACCTTCAGGAAACAATTTTTCACCTCAGCTAGCTGTGCCTGGTGGAAAGCCTTGCTTTTGCAATGCTCTTTGTCACGTGCATCAGAGTTGGAAGGAGGAGAGTGGAAATTCATAATATTTTAAGATGCAATGGACAAATACTGTAAAATGCTGGCATCTAAGAAGGTGGAAATGGAGTTTCAAGTTGTCCTTAGTCACTCCTGTGTTTCCAGATGTATTTGAGAAAAGGAGAAGCATTTAGGTATGAAATTTGGGATGGTGGTAGAAAACTGAGGTAGCAGGGCTCCCAGGTTTTTTTAAGGCAATGCAGATTACTAAAGCTAACTCTCTTCATCAGTAATGTAAATTTGTAGGAATAAAACTTGGATAGACAAAACTTCTGGAGTTTAAATTTGAGTAGTGAAATCTGGTATAGTGGAAATGAAAAAAAAAAAGTATCAGTAAAAGCTAGTTGTTCTGAAAATACTTTGAATTGTCTGCACAGTAAAAATGCATTCTCTCATATAAGATATAAAAATGTGAACTCCCTGATTTCATTACTATTCTCTTTCTAGTCACATAATCTTTGATCTTTCAGATTTTAAAGCGCTTTCATTCTCAAAACTGCCTTATATGTTTCTGACTACTTGTAGCATCTTTCATCAGAAGAAAACGACCACAGTTCTTGTTACAGCCAGTCAGATAGTCAGTATGGTTCTCCTCCAAAGGGTTGGTCAGAAGAGTTGGATGAACATGGTCAAACCTTATATACCAATGACTATACTAATGAAAAGGTACTTTTTCCTTCTTCTCATCATGTGTTCTGAATCTTTTCCACTAATTCACTTCTAGAAATGAGACCTGCATTTCCAAAAGTGAAGAGCATAGCTCAGCAGTAGCTCCTTTTGGTTTTTTTAAATATGCATGAAGCTTTAGCAAGTGGACTGACTTTTTTTCTTATGTATGTTTTTGATATTTAGGAGAAGTTTTATTTCCAGTTGCGTATCAGATTATATTAAATGAACATACCATGTATAAATTTTTTAGTTCCTGCCCTCCCCCTTCCTCTTGGTTATACTTCAGGAATGAACTTCATACCAACAATTTTTTTTACTGTCTGTTAAGAGCTGCTCTTGTCTACATAGACCTTCTAGTTAAGATGTTTTTAAACTGAATGTAATGCTGCTATATCACTTTCATAATTTCCTTTATTAGAGATTTTCACTACTGCTTTCAGATGTAGACAGACTTCTTAATTAAATAACAGCCATATCATCAAATTTTTGCCCTGTTCTTACTATCTAGTTGCTACTGACAACTTACTGTGAATCTGGGCATGCCATAAAAATTTCTCCCACTTAGGATAAATTTCAGTATTTGTTTATATTTGTAAAGCATAATCCATTTTTCTAATTGTTCAGTGAAGTTGCATTTTGAGTTTTTTTAACTTCTAAAGAGTTCACTGAAACAGTACTTTGTTTATCATATTATGGCACCTCCTGTCCTTGAGTTGAATTAGGCAAATTTTATTTGCAAGAATTTTCTAAATAGTTGGATTTTGGTCAGTTTTAGAATTTTATCCTCTTTAATCTGTTTCTGACAAACATCTGTAAAGCACATTCATTTGTTTTAGCAAATATGCAGCCTTCTTTTTTAATTGCACTGGAATTGATAAAAACCAGCCTTTCCTACCACAAACAGTTACAGAAAGGCAATCTTGTGAAATCTGCTTGAGCCAAGAGCCTTGCTGTGAGTGTGTCTGTATTTTTCTGCAATCATCTTGTTGATTTTTGCTCATTGCAGTTCTTTTCTTTCTGCATGACCAGTTCCATTTGTCATGGGTTTACTTCTTTGATTGTGGGAGGTGCTTGTAGAGGTTACAGAAATTATATTGTCTTCTTCATGATTTCTCTAGGGACTGCATCTCATGTTTCCATTGATGTTTTAAAGAAGTTGTTCAAAAAGTGCATATATCTCTCAAATTATCAGCAGTTGCTGGTTGAGTGGCTTTTTTTGTAATTTTATGTGTAAGATCCTGATGCAGATCTGATGGAAAAATTGTGCCTCCTGAAAATGACAACATAATGTTGATAAGAATGAGATATGGCATCTTAAAAAAATACCTATTTATCACAATCTCTTGTGTGATGTTGCAGGACTTTTTTTCTGAGGAGTTACAGAAGGAAAAAATCAGGATGCTGATAAGAGTTGCTCTCATTGCAATCTGAACTTGGTTAGTTAATGGAGGTTCTGCATTAGACATGGCTGAAGTGGATGGCACTTAATTAAACATTAACTTTAAATCTCAGGTCTCAGAGATTTAGTGTTGTGACTGTCACTCTGATTATGTTTTCTATCATCACATTTCTTTCTGCAGTGGATAAAACATGCAGATGAACAAGGCAGACCATACTACTACAGTGCTGATGGTTCCAGATCAGAGTGGGAGTTACCTAAGGTGAGTGACCTAAAGCAGAAACTTCAACAGCTTGGGGCTTTCCCCTCTCCCTGAATATGTGTTCTATCAGGCTTTAATGTGAGGTATTAACCACCAGAGGACTCAGATATTGCTCATGGTTATTTATTGCATTTTTGTGGGATTTCTGATGATGAAGACAAAAAAATATACTTGAAGGACATGAAAAATGGATGTATGTAGCTATTCAGGTGTCGAAGGAGATCTGGTGTCTTTGCTGAAGTGAGCAAAGGTTTTATGCAGGGCTGCAGAATAGTATCTGTGATTTTGCTATGATAAAGAAAAGCTGTATAGGAAAAAGGAGAAATCTTCACTGAGAAACTAAAGTCTATTTTTAGTAGCCTCCAAAGTGCTTATACAAACAAGTGTTGAAAAACAAAAGTTCCAGCAGAGTTTTGTGGTATCTTTGAGGATGACACAGTATCACCAGAAGTGTATTCTGGTATTTATTAATTTCATAGTGAAAATAGAAATTTGTAGGGAAATGACAGATCTAGGGACGCTTGGTAGTCTGAGGAGTATCTAATACTATTTAATTCTCATATTCACTTAAAAAAAGTAGGGCATTTTTCATATGGATGTTGTTATGTATGTCTTCCCTGCTATTTGTTCAATACTACATAATAAGGTGTGACCATTAAAAAAATTATTTCACACAAAACTGTGTGCATAAATATATGAAAAAGCATGTTTCTCTATTACTGTTTTATCAGTACAAAAATCAGTGTCGAGTCACTTCCACTGAGAAAGGAGCAACCTTAATAGGTAGTGCTTTCATAATACTTGTGAGAAAATATTTACATTGAAAATTATGAATGAAGTTGTATACTAAGCTGTTTTGTTATGTCAGCAGGAGGATGTGTATCTGAATCACTGAAGAGTTGAGTTAGCTTTGAGAATTCTCCTTTGTTAGTCTGATGTGTTAGTTAACTTAAATTTTGTAACATGCCTCAATGTAACAATATAATCTGTACCTATTTGTTTTAAAAGCTGTTTAGCTTTTGAGTAGTCATTGGATTTATTAGAAGTCTGAAAATCTGATAGACTGGGTTTTATGAGAAGCAATTATTGCTTCAATATGTGTAATTGAAATAATTTTGGGGAATAATGTAAAGAGTACTTAATTCTATGTCTTCTGCTGTGCAGAAGGTTTTGACTTGGAAGAAATTGTGTTTCACAAAAATAGATTGAGTTAGGATTTGAATTAAATAGCAAATTGCCTTTAATCCAATTAGAGTAAGTCACAAAGGTAATCCAGAGCCATTACCTGAGGTACGTTAGGAGGCATAAAGGAGTGGGCTCTAGTATTTGTTTAATAATGCATATTATTCTAGTGATTCTAAACAAAGTCTGTGTTCTGTTGTATTAGTAGCAACTTTCAAAATGAAACACAGCCTTTGGTTTGTGATTTGTGATCTGAAAGTGATCACATATTGCTGTTAGAAATTTTCCCTGAAAATTATTTCTCATGATCCATTTGGGCAGATTGTACTTTTAAATTCCTTCTTGAGACTAGTAAATCTTGACTGGCAGCAAATACAAGGTTAACAGAAGAAAATTAGCAATTGACCCTTAGATTCATGATCCAAGAGTCTCTCTGTATTTCCAGAAATCCTCGGCTTTTAACTTTAAATTCTGTGTAATAGATTAATTATTTCAACAAAAGATTTAGCTAGTTTATGTAACTATATATTTGAAGATGTTATGCTTGTGAGTAATTAAACATAATTGAAGATTAGTCTCTCAAAGGTCTTGCTGAAACTGGTTCTTAAGTACTTAAAACAAATGAATTAGAAAGACCACAAAACTGCTTTGAAGAAAAATAATCTATGTTGAAAATTCTCTTGAGTAGGGAGAGAAAATCATAGAAGGATCTCAGCATTGTAACACTTGCTAAAATGAAAAGTAAGTTACTAGGAAAAATCCTTCTCTTGCTCAGTTTTGCTTTTTTTTTTTCCCCCCCCAGTGTATTTAGCACAAATATTGCCTTCCAAATGTTATGAAATAAAGTGATATAATAGTATGGTCATGTAATGCTATTAAACCAGAAGAAGAATAGAATCTTTTTGTTAGATGGTTTTTAATAATCTGGATTTCATTAGAACTAAGAATGGTTCAGAGATTTCTGGAAATAGCACACTAGCTGAGCTAATACTGTGACATTAAAAATCTTCAGAGTAATAGAATTAACTGTAAATGTGCACATGCTTGGGAATAACACACTGTTCTTGTATGTGTGTTAAAAATTGTGAGGGTATATGTTGGGAAGGAAGGACAGTTACAAAACAAATTACTTTAGACAATCTCACAGAAAGCCCTCCAGTCATGTGGATTTAAATAACATCTAGGAATAGCTGGACGCCTCTGGCTAAAAATGATGTTTCAGATGGAGTAGCTTTGACAACTGCTGAAAAGTCTATTAAGGCTCATGATGAGTGTGACCCAGCTTTCTGCAGTGGAAGAAAGGAACATACTGAATTAATCTTTAAAGTGGATAATAATATTTTAATCATAGTATCTGCTAGATCTTACAGAAGACTGACATTTCTGATCTGCAGCATTCTGCTGTATTCAGTTTTTTGTTCTTGCCAATTATTAAAATAAAAAACCCAACCAAAACAACCAAGCAACAAAAAAAAAATCCAACAAACAAGCAATCAAAAGTTAGATCACTATAATAAAATATGTTTATTTCCTGTTTAGTGAAAGAATACTGTCTAAATTCGGGTTAAGAAGAGCTACAACCCTATTCCAGAAACCTAGTTTTCTAATAGGAGTTCTATGACTTATGCAAATGAGAAATCTCTAGTTAAAGGGTGAGGGGAATTAAATTCATCTCAGGAGTAAGAACTCCCTAATTTCTGAAGTTTCAAAAAAAGTTAACCTATCAAAATGACAAAAAAAAAAAAGGTGGGAAATCTAATAAATATTGAAATAAATAGCTGAAATGAGAATTAGAGGGGACAACCTAATAAAAAGTAGGGATTAAAAATATCTCAGATTTTCAAAATGCATTCTTAGGCCAACAGCTGGCATAAGAGCATGATGCTTGGCCTTCCTCTGAGCGAGCTCACTGATACAAGAGTAGCCTTTGGAAGAAAATGTGTGTACTATAAGTCTCTGGAGTGAACTCAGTTTTAGTGTTAACATTTACAGACTGTGGTATTGCAATTGCATGTGTTCTTCTCACCAGTTCCTGCAGCATAAGCTCTCCTTGCTGTATCCACAGAGGAAGCAGTTGCTGGAGGAGCTTCATTTTTGGCAGTGTTAATGGACCAGCAGTTTGTTAATTCACTCTGTGCACTGCCAGCGTTGGGGGTGAGCTCAGGGGCCTCAATTCTGGTACTTGGTGCATGGTTTTCCTGATGGAGACCTGAAAACTGTCAGAGCATGATAGCTGAAAAAAATCACTGTAAAACAGGGTGCAGGTAATGTCAGGAATATATTGTGCAATCAAATGGTGAAGGGAAATAAATATGACAACATGTAAACAAAGCTTGGTTGTCTTATGGTAAATTTATCTTGTTCTGAGCTGTGCTGCTGGATTTGAGGTTTACCCTGTGTGCTGGCATTTGAGTCTACTGCAAGTCAATGCACTGGGCAGTTTCATTAGCAGTAGTGACATTCTTGTCCTTAAATTTGGGATTGGCTGGTGCAAGTTGAGACAGCCTCAGTTGTTGTGAGGATCCAGGTGATTTTTAACAACACAAGTTGATAAAAAAACAAACCCGAGTTAAGTATGAGAATGCAGTCAGGTTTTTTTTTTCCTTTTTCTTTAATATATGTATTTGTACTCACAAAACCTGGTCTGATCTTCCTCATTTGTCCTGGGGTTTAGTGGCTCCCACCTCCCCCCAGCTTTTGCTTGGGCACACAGTGGGACCTGTGGCAGTCAGCAAGGACTTGGGGCTGCTCATCAAAGATCAGCAGTCTTGGTGGCCCTGAGGATTAAAAGGGGAAGCAGTGGATGTCCAAGACAGCAAAGTGACCAAAGGTTATCCAGAGGTGTCTTTCAGTCACTGGTACATTTGAGCTAGAGCTGCTTGTCCCAATGGTCTCATTCTGCCTGGGTTCTGTTCCTTCCATGTGGCTGAGGCCTCCAACTGCTGCCACCCTGACATTCTCTGACAGAGAATGAGGAATCTTTATTCTCTAGAGAAAGGAAGGGATTGAAATCCCTTAAAAGGACAAAAATAATCCTTATTTGTTTATTTATGGAGGTTTAAGAAAAATGTGTTACTGATTTAGTTGATAAGAAAAGCAAAAGCTGTAACATAGGTGTTAAATCTATCACAACAACAAAAAAGTTTATTCAAAGCCAAGGACAGTAGGAGCACTAGAAAGTCGTTTTGTTCTGAGGCAGCTTTAATTTTTTTAAAGAAGGTTCTTCTATTTCAGAAAGTCTATTGGGACAACTGCAAATAACATATGAGGTGCTAAAGAGTACTAGGGTAGCACGATGTTTTTAAATGCTGCTGTTTTGATCTTTAACTGCAGTAAGGTAGAGTAAAATGCTTCACTTCGGGTCTTTACCAACTTTCAGTATTGGTTACTTCCCAGTCTCCTCTCTCTTAGCCCACCCAGTTCCTGTGTCTGGCTGAAGATGTTGCTAACACAAACCAAGAAGAATCTTTTTTCAGTTTCTTAAAGCTGACAGATCTGTGCCATCTCTTTAAGAATGGGGACAACTGCTACAAATAACTTGGAGGTGTTACATTTGTTTCAGCCACAATTAGGCTAGGACAGAGCCTTGAGCCATGCCATGTATCAGCTTAAAATTAAATAGAAATCACTCAGCCAGTTGATAAGGTTAGAAAATTTTATACTGAGGCAAAGAAATCCTTTAAGTAGCTGGAGAAGGTATTGAACAAATTCAGCAATGAAAAGAATACTGTGTGATCTAAATTTACCCCGCTGGTGTCCGTCAACTACATCAAGAACTGCTACAAAAAAATCTGTTTTGCTTGGTGTGTGCAGTCAGAGAATGAACAGTTTGCTCATGTGCCCGCTGTGTGATAGGAGATGCTCCCAGTGAAATGGGGAACAAGCTGGGGTGATGTGCCAGAGGGTGTAATGGGACAAATTTGAGTCTGTGGAGGATTTCCAAGGAGCATTAGTGTGTAAATTTGGAGTTGTGTTCTACGTTTTAAAAAGCTTTAGAATTAGGAAAATAACATTGCACCCTAAGAAGATGCTGTTAAGGCTCATGGTGTATCAGGGGTTGTCCCACCAGGCACTGTGTACTCTTGAATGGGTCAATTTTATTGCAGAGGACAGCCTTGCTTGGTCTCTGTCTTCAGGATCACACCAAGTCTTAGGCATAGAAAGCCTGCTTATGGTTATGCAAAAACAAGATTTTGTTAGAGGGAAGGCAAGCCCAGCCTAGTTTCTGGTAGTCAGTGGTAAATACTGCAAATGCCAGAGGAGAGAGAGCAGCTCCTCTGCAGGTAGGAGTCCTGTAGAGCATCAGAAAGGGAGCTGGACCTGGAGCTGTTCTGCAGGGCTTTTTGAACTGAGATTGGGTGGGGGCAGAGCAAAGAGCAGCAGGGTGGTGTCATCCAACCAGGCAAGCCTTCCAGCTCTGGCCACCTCTCCCTGGCCAGTGGACTCTGCCTGGTCTAGAGGATGGTGAGTTCTGCCGGACAATGCAGAGTAGAAAGTAGAAATCTCTGTCTCCCTCTGATTCTCTTTGGAGATCACAGACCAATTCATGTCTTTTAAAAGTGGAGACTTGTCTGGAGCCCAGAAACACAAAACTTCTTATTTCCACATCACCCTTCCCCCTGTGTATTTTGCTATTTATAATTAATAAAACAAACAAAAAGCCTCATAGACATCTGAGAAAAAAAGATTTACTTGAAATTTCTATTGTGAGAAAATGGGGCAAAAATGTCAAATGTTCCCTTTAAAGACTTGTCAGTTTACTAACACTGTTTGTGTCACCAATGCAAATTATTTAAGCTGCTAAGATGCATAGAGCTCAGTGTTCCCGAGTTGTTAGCAGTGCTTTGTTGAGCTCCATATACTGTTGCTTTGCTTTCTTTTTAAATATGTTTAGTGAAACTTGAATTTCATGTTGCAGTTCCTTTGTCCTTCAAGGTGGGGTTGTCTGTTAGAGAAGTTAACTCCTGATGGCTTGTGATAGTATCAAAGGCACTGTTTAAATATAGAACACCTGTACCCATATTCTAACTTTTAAAATATACTTAAATTCAAGATAAATTACTTCAAAATACATATTTGTTTATTCAATTCCTTGAGTTACTCAAATGGAAAGTGCATGGAAGCTTTCCATAAATAATGTATACTAATGTCAGTAATGTGTAAATCTATTTCTGAAATAAACAGGTCTGTTTCATAGCAAGAAATGTGTTGGAATCGCCCACCTAAATGGGTTAGAGCTGCTGCAAGGAATGCTGTTTGTTGCAGCCTTTGTGATTTAGACATAGTTTTGCTGGAAGTTGTTTAGATTTTAGTTTTGCTGGCAGGTGATTTTGCTGCACATTGCTCAGCGTGCTGCCGCGGTTTGGGTTGCAGGAGCTCCGGCAGAGTGGATATTTCCTTAACAAGAAAGCAAGCCAGTCCTAGGGTCCTTTCAGCATGTATCACAGCTCAGCTTTTCATTTAACAAGGAGACAAACTGAGACTTGCTTAAACCTCAGCACTGTGGGGAAGCAGCTGTCATGTGAGTGGAAATGTGCTGAAGCCAGTACAAAGGCAGGCTCAGAAGTGACTTTCTGCAGCGACAGCCCATACGTTTCTGCCTGTACACAAGCTACCAAATTTATTGTCAGTTCTGCAACATCCATTCACTTGGGAGTGTTTTACTGGGCTTGTGCATATTCAAATAATGTAACAAAATGCTAAAGTTTTTTCATTTTTAAGCATCTGTTAGCTTATTGGAGCATTAACTCTGTTCATAGTAAAATACAAAGCTATAGCGCTATATATATATGTATATATATATATAGAGCTATGTAGTGAGTACTATAGCAGTAACAATGCTGGTTCTTTATTTGAGCAATAAATATAACTGTATTATGTAATTTTGGTTAGATTTAGTTAGATTTAGATTTATGCTGTTTAGGTTAAACCTTGCCATGCTTTGTTGGTATGTGCAGATATAGGTTATTCTGTCTTTGAACACCTGAGGCTCTGAGCTTATAGCAGGAGTCAGCAGCAAAACTGTAGAACTCAGTGTCCGTGCAAAGATTATTGCTTTAGCCTTCTCAGGTAAAAGGGACACTTCACTTTGTTATTTCCTATCTAGTGGATTCTAGTGCTTTACGTGACACCACAAATGCTGCATTAAGTTTCTTTCTATGTGCAGATTTTAGTGTTTTGATACTGACTAAAAAGAATGAGATTTTAATAAATTACTTAAAACCCCCATACATTGATGTTGTCTTTTCTTGTTTGTGTTTTCAGTATAACACTTTGTCTGAAATATTTTTAGAATTTTTTATAATGTAATGTTATGATGTAAAATGGCAACACTGTTAATGAAAAATATGCTGCAATTGTGAGATCAAGTTAAATTCTGTGCCCTTCTCATGACCCTCACATTTTCTCAGCGAGTTTGCATGCTCTTGAGTTACTAGAAAACCTGTGTTATGATAAATATGGTCTCTCCTTGGTTGTTACAGCTCTACTAAGTCTTAAAATTATTTCCTGCTCAATATTTATCTTCTATGCTTATGGAATGTGCATGTTTGTATGTGGTATGTACATTCCACACCAGCAAATTATTTTAGAAGCAATTTGATGTGTTTATTCTGAAAAAGCAAGTCCTCATCCTCGTGTCTCCTCTCCTAAGCATCCCAAATCTTTGGGTCAAAGAGAGTCATACCAGGCAATCAAACAATCTAAATATCTTACTGCAGGATAATAGGTTTTCTTTTTCTTGCACAAGAGCTGGTCAGGTGCTGTAGTAGTGTCAATGCAATATGAAGAGCAAATGTTTAAATCTTGTATTTCCTGTAATTCCTTGGTGGTTCTCAGTACCCTGGGTTGGGTTGCAAAATCAGCAGCATCTGCTGCAGAAGAAATGAAACATCTCTGCCAATTGAGGGTATTATCTCAATATGCCAGTCTTAGTTACTGCTTCAGAGAGGACTACAGGAGAAAGGACATTTCTGAAGACTAAATGCAAAATAAAACCAAGGCTGTTTTCACACCCTTGGGTGGTGGCACCAGGAGTCTGAAAGTTTGCATTATTTAGGCATATGAGTGGTATGTCCAGGTCTTGTTTGCATGAATTAGATTCTACTTAAAATTTTATTTTTCTTTTCTTTAGTATAATGCCTCACCACAGCAGCAGAGAGATATAATAAAGAGTAGGAGTCTGGACAGGAGGCTACAGGAACCAATAGTTTTAACAAAATGGAGGCACAGTACAATTGTGCTGGACACCAATGACAAGGTAGGAGCAAGTTATCAGCATGCTGAAATGCCACTTGTTTCTAACGTGTGACATATTTAATGTACCAGAAATTACTATGCCTGAATTTCTGAAATTTCATGTTTCTTTCAGTCTCTTGTATCATTGTGTATAACATGCAGCAAACCCAAGGGCTCTTCAGTAACTTCACTAATGTTACTTTGTGAATAGTAGCTCTTTTCTTGTCCTTGAAGTATCTTAACTAGTGTTAGTTCAGGGGAAAAACTGTGCATGGTTACAACAGGGTTGTAATATTGTTATTGAAGGGCAGAGAACAGTACTGAAAGTGCTGAAACACTTGGCTTTGATTCTCTCCAGAGCTGAGCTGGTGTTTAGTCTGAAAAATGCTGTGGGTCAGTAACAACAAAAGCTGTTTTCTGCCCATGCTTAGGGCATGTTCTCCATAGTCTTTTTGGGCTGTACAGTATCAGATGCTGTTTAGGCCAGCAAGGAGACGGGGCCTCTCCTTGCTTTGACCTCTGCTCTCTCTGAGCTCTCCCTCTGCTTGGACCTTTTTCTGCTTGTGCTGGGCCATTCTGCCTGTGGGTCAGGAGAGCTGACGTGAGCTGAGCAGGGAGGAACTGAAACGGGTGCTGTACAGTGGTGACAGGCTGGTTTCTGTAATTTTGCTGCAGTCCATCCCAAGATTCATGGAAAATGAAATAACTTGGTAGTGCTGAAATCTTAGCACAAACTTCTCCGAATGAAATACCAAGAAATGGCATTGTGAGCTCCCTTTTCCTAAAATTCTGAGAAAAAAATTTAAATGAATGCAGATTTGAAAATGTAAGGAAAAACCTATGAGTGGCCTTGTGTAATCACAGATGTCAAAACCAAACTTGAATGGACAAAACAGAGTAGTTGTAATGACAGTGGATCTGCTGCCCAGAATGTTACTTGCTCGACCTGTTGTTTCCATTTTAATGGACTTGCTTTCCATGAGTTGACTTAGCTCTTCAGAACAGGGTTTATTGGATTTGATCTTGAGCTTTTGAGCTGTCAGTTTGGATAGTTGTCAGGATATATCATTTGTGGTGAGGAGGCAGTGGGCCGTGCTTGGCTGGAAACTTTGCACCTCTCGGCATTAATTCGGCTTGAGTGATTCTGAGATCCCTCTGCTGCTCCTTTCCCCTCCCTCCTCCTCTTCCTCTGCCTCATGCATCCTTCTGTACTCAGTGTGTTGTGGCACTCCATGAGACACAGCCTAGATGGAGCCCTGATAAATCAAAGCTGAGTGGACACTTCTAGCCACATGTGCAGTTTATGCTTCACAGGTATGAATGATTTTGTTGGAGATAGCTTGAAGTTCTGGCTTTGCTTTTAAAGGAAGACGTAACTTTTTATTTTCTGGCATAAGATGTACTGCTGTTTTGGAAAGAACTTTATGTAGTGCTGCACTGAATGAAGAAGCTTTTGTGAAACATTGAATAAGTGGAGCTGTTTACATTTCTTCAAGGCTCAGTGTTCACGTATCGAGAACTTAAACATAGTGAAGCAAACATGAAAATGCACAAATGTTATGGGTAATAACCAAAAGAAACTCTATTTGAGCTGCATTTGTGAAGTCTTAAGTCAGCAGCCTTAAGTTCCTTTTACAGTTTCCAAACATGTAAGCAGCATGTGTTTTTTATTGGTAAGAAAAAAATACGGAGTTTATATGGAGCACAACATTAATGCTTTGAGAAAATTTAAAATGTGTAGTGGAGCATGAACTAATGTATTGTGGAAAGACAAATAATTTTTAGTGCATGAATGCAACTGTTTTATTACCACTAGCAGGCACACTGTTAATATATTCTGCTTTAAATTAGTATGTGGAAAGGGAATGTTTCATTACCACAGATACTGCATTTCTTGTTCCAGAGTTGTTTTTGCTGTATGAAAGCTACCTCAAATCCAGAATGAAATAGAAAGGAAAGCAACTGGTATTTGTCTGGATGGGCGCATGAACCCCAAGCTTTCTTTTTAGCTCCTAGGGAAGTCTCCTAGGGAAGCTGTTTTCTGTTTATTTTCCTTATTTGGTTTTTTCCTGGAAAAACAATGGAACTCAATTGTATGAAAATAGGGCAGTCAAAAGAGTACTTGAAATGTGTCAGAGTGAAAGTATGGGTTTCCAGGGCTCATGAGGATTTGATGATACCAACCAAACTGGTTAACAGTTTATTGGCTGTGGCACATATCTGGATATAGCCATCAGGTAAAAACTTTGATAAGCATAGGAAAAAATACCTTCCTGGGAGGAACAATTGATTTTCTTAATTTAAACAATTTTTTTTTCTTTGCAGACATCTGAAAATACGGAGCATTTAGGCTGTTCTACTTAGGAGTGCTAAAGTTGTCTAGTATTATGCTACTAAAAGAACTAGTGGGCCACTTCTCTAGGTAGATTTGCAAGTGAATTTTAAAGCACAAGTGTGCAGAGTGCTATGTAATGCTGCAAAAGCAAATTGGGTTTAGGAGAGCTATCAAGGGATTTAAAAAGACAGAGGGGGAGAAACGTGTTAACAGTAACAGAGAACAAGTGGTGTTTTTCTTCCATTTGAAATTCTTTACCAGATTTTCAAGCAGTGTGTTTGTGCAAGGCAATCATTACTTCGGAGCAAATGCACATGCCTTTGGTTTTCTGGCTCTAGATGGGCAATTTTTCTAGTTTTCAGAGATTTAGTATTTTATTTTGGTCTGTACTTAACAGTTCAAAACAAAACCCCAAATCTCCAGAGATTTTCAGTGTTTGATTATAAGGAGATTAATGATCGTGACTCACAAAAATTAATAAAGTTGGTATATGTTTTTCTACATATATAATTTTTTACGCCAATCTGGTATTTACTAACCACACAGAAACATATTGTATTCTTTAAAATCTTAGTATTTGTATATGGTATCTTGAAGCCATTGTTTTAAATATACATCATAATCTGATAGCAATGTCATACAAAAATCTACCCCTTTATATGGATGAAGGCTTTGCTTGAAGCTGATGCAGCATGTATTAACATCTTTTTTCAAATTGTTATGTACTCATTAACCCAGTTTGTGTTGTCTGTAAAACTTGTGTAAGAACACTATTTAGTAAGCAAGTTTAGAATGTAACTGTCTGAGAATATTATGAATGCTTAAAAGAAGTACTTTTCTAATCTATGAGTGTGAAAAAAGGGAGAGAGAAAGCATCTTTAGGTAAAAAAAATAATCGTATGAAAGATAACAGTATCTGTTGACATTGACTATTTGAATTTTATAGGAATCATCAACTGCTTCTAAGGCCAGTTTTCCTGAAAATGAGTCATCTCCTTCTTCACCAAAGCATCAAGCCACAGTCAGTATGCAAAATGTTTAAATAGATAAGTAGATGTTTTAGAAACTGAGCTATTTATGATTAGAGAATTGAGGACAAGCATTCTTGTTCTTGGGAAAAATAATGGGATAAAACTATTTGAAGGCTTTGCATTTTAAAAGGAATGCATTACATCCAGCTCTACTTTCAGGAAAAAAAAATGTGAATGTCCTTGGTTTAAATGCAACTTACTGATAGTAGATTAAGTTAAAAATTCACTGTGGCCAAATTGTGCCAAATTATGTAGAATTCAGTTTGCTTCCTCCAACAGTCACATATTCTTACGTAGCATCTAGAAAGGTAAAAACAGAAAATTCCCCCTCTTCACAGAATCCCTCACTGTTAGTCACTAATAGTTGATATCTCTAATTTTGGCTTGTGTTTCAGTCTTCTTAAAGAGACATAGGGGACCTGACATAAATAAATTGTGTCCTTTTGATTTAGTAGAGTAACTTCTGGGAGAAAAGCCTAAGCCTGCTAAACAGCTTTTTAAAATTTCAGTTTGTATTTTAAATGTGATTGTTCCTTTCTAAACAGTGGGAAATGGATAAAAAACTTGATTTTTTAAAATTCTTTTTTTTTTTCATTTTGGAACTGTACTACAGTAGCATTGAAATAAGTGACTTGGTCAGTTTTACCAGCCCCTTGGTAGGTACCTCAGGGCATTAAAAGCACAACTTCTCCAGTTTCTTTCTTACACTGGGTGCAGGGGAATAGTTCTCTGGCTTAGTCATGATAATCCATTCTCACAATACTTCAAACAGTTTTTCACAATAAAATAAACACTGTTTATTAAGCAAGCATAGCTGATAGCCTTACACAAAAGCAATTATTTCTGCATGTGATCTAATTTCTTTAAATACGGCTCAGATCTTGAATTTTTGAAATTGTATTTTGCAGAAGAGCTCACTCCTGATTTAGATAATAGAAAAAACATCTGTATTTTCTTTAGCTGTTCCCTGGGATTTAAATATTCCAAAGAAAGCTGGTATTTTTTGAGAATTTTGATCCTTAACCTGCTTTCCTCTTCTTTTTCCTGATTCCATTAATTTTCCCGTTAGTACCCCCTAGTGTTGCTGCTAAGTAGGGCAGTATGGTACTTTCTCTGAATAATTCTCTGGAACATCCTCACTGGTTCCACCCTGAGTAGCTGATTAAAACCATGATTTATTTTGGGAAGTGAACACAGGTTGCTCAGTCACTGTGAAAGTTGGTGACAAGCTGTTCTGCTTGTTAAAAGCTAAAGGTTGGTTAAAACAGTGCAATGCATGGGACTGTTGGTTCATGGTCCACATGGATCACAAATAGAGTAATCTTAAGAATGGGATAATTCATTTGTTTGGCCTTTTGGAGAGTGGGTGAGGGAAGGGACTCACTTCTGTTGAAAATACCAGTTTTGGAAAATAATGCACCTGTCACTGGCTTGGAAAAGCATTTCAGCCCAGTGAAGACATTCAACTTAGTAAGAGCAGCAGTTTCCATTGGACTGAAGTAACATCTGATCCACCAGCTAAACACCTTTGTCCTTGTCTTTTCTGTATTTTGCGTGCTGCGCTTGAAACATGTAGGTATAATTTTTAAGGTCTGTGAAAAACAGATCTATGTCTCTGATAAGAGTGTTATCCATGGTATCCCAGAAAAAAAAATTCTTCATAATTATATTGTGCAATTATGGTCCATTTAAATTTGAGATTTAGAGGAAAATTCTGAAGAGGATTTATCTTCTGTTTTCATTGGATCTAGAATCGAGGTCATTTTTTAATGATAAAATTAATTTGGATCCATTCTCTAGTTGATTGTTTCAACTAATAGCTTATTTCATACATTAGGAACTGTTAGAAGTGGTTACTGAAAAGGAATTGATAAAAAATAATTCAATGTTCTTTTAGCACCACTGGCTGGTCAGACAAGGCTGGGGTGTCAGAAGGAAATGGTAGATTTTGATACCTCATCTTAAGATGATGGTTTAAGTGATTCTTTTTATCCTAGAATGCTTTTTTGAACATTCCTTCATTTTATCATTTTTATACAGATTCTAGAAATGTTTACTCTAAATATTTAAAATTGCAAACAGCCTTCTTGTTCAGCACTGTTCTTTTCCCACCTGTCACTGACTGGTCTTCAAATTTTTATGTAGGCGTGCTAATATAGATGGTTTTCATCAACAAAACATAACTAAGTTGTTTAAAATTCTGCTATTTTCCATGGGGATAGGAAAAAAGAGGACATCAAAGAAATGCTTCACTTTTCTGTTTTTAACATGAATATGTTAATTTTTTAAGCACTTCAACCATGTTTTATTTAAAACATGAAATTATATTAAAATTAGTAGGAAGAATTTGTGTGGGAATTTAGGCTGTTTTTTTGTCAGCCAACTCCTTTTTTAGTAAAGGACTACTGTGCTATTACACAAATAATTGTAAATTTTACGTTCATAATTTTCACTGTCTACTATCACAAATTATTTAATTTGGCTTGTTCAAAGAACCTTGGTCTTGATGAAGGAAAGCTTTTTACCCTCTGAATGGTAATAAGTACTTTCCCAGAGGAATTTTGATTTTGCTGATCTCTGAATATTTAAATATGCTTAAAGACAGTTTCTTGATGTTATGACATGAGCAAAGATGGCTCACTGCCAGAAATGGATTATTTGAGGGATTGAATTCTGTGATGTGATGTTAATAGAAGCAGATTTTCTTTGTATTTCTTATGTCTTACCCTTATCTTACAGGGTCAAGAAAAGTATGGGTTATTAAATGTGACAAAAATTACAGAAAATGGGAAGAAAGTTCGGTAAGTCTTGGACTTGAAAAGTGCATGTGCTTAGGGTTTATGAAAGGTCTTTTGTATTAGGACAGCATACTGGTGTTTGCAACTTCTTACTTTTTGTCTGAATTTGCCTTAGAGGTTTTCCTATATGACACAGCTTAACCTTAGCCCACATGTTTGTCCCAGTGAGCTAAAGATAATGGACTGCAGAGAACCAGAGGCTCATGTGTCAGGGCTTCACACAGGCCAGTGATTTCATGAAGGTGTATTGATGAGAGACAGCTTTTTAAAATGAGATTGATTGATGGATTTACTAAGAGCAAGTCTGTATAGGTTATAGTGTCTTGTTCCTTCCATAAAATCTGTGCAAGTGGAGCTTACAGACTTTCACTTGCCATCATTTAACTTCCAAGGAGTGTACATCCACGTGCTCCCTAATTCTTCCTTCACTGTGCTTGTGAAGGGTTTGGAGCAGTGTATTGCCCAACGTCAGTCAGTCTCTTGTAGGTGATGAGTGACTTAATTTCTAACTTTTCTCTGTGTCCCAGGCAGTGATTTGCACTATAAATCATAATGTGTAATCAGGTGATGCTGTCTTGACTACAATTCTAGTATTTTGCAAAGAATCAATGGCAAATACTGCAGAGGTGTGGCACATCCTCAGAGTTAATTTAGATTTGCCTCTTGCCTTTTTTCCCCTATTAATTTTTTTTTGGTTAATCTTGTAGATCTAATAGTGTGTTATATCTAGTTCAGTGTTTCCCAGACTTGTGATACACGAAGCATGCTTGTCCTGAGGATTAAATAGCCAACACCCAGCTGTTATTGTAGACCCACCCTGACCTAGCCCAGTGCAGCTGGGCAGCACATCTGACCTCCAGTTTGGTTCCTCAGAGCTGCTCTAGGAGTTTGGTAGGGCTGGGTGGACAGTAGCTTGTGTAAACTGCTGCTGGTACAATGTGCTGTCATCATTTACATTGCATCTGCTGGAATCATTGATCTGGATTGTTGCACTGCTGAACAGAAAGATGCAACGTGGCCATCCTGTCACTTTGAGAGCTGTTAAGTAGTAATTCATGTTGGGCAATGGGAATAGATATTCAGGGCTTGTCAAGATTTTTTTTTTAGATAACCTCAGGAGGATGGGTCTGCTGGCATAAAATCAAATAGTCAGACAACTGAAACATCTCGTTCTTTCTCTTAATTTTTTAGATGTGTAGCAAATACTTTATTGCCAAAATAAATGAGCTTATTACATAAACATGGGACAGTTGCATGTCAGATCAATGAATTTCAGAATTATGCAGTAGTTTGGCATGATCTGTTAAGTACACAGTGAGCTGAGCGTTCCAGATTAGCCCCTTTGAAATTATAATTGCATGGTGTTTCTCTTGGTGAACTGCTTCTACTACTAATTAGCTTTGTTTGATTTAGACTTTGATGGTCAGGCTGGGATTGTTAACATATGTTTCCTTCTGCAAATATGATAGCAATTAAGACGTGCTGATGCCACTAATGACTATATATGTGCTTAACTATATTAACATACAGGTCAGCTGGGCAACAATGATTGACGGTTTAAATACCTGCTTTCAGAGTCAATTTATTTTATGTTTGTTTACAATTATTTACAGAAAGAATTGGATGTCCTCATGGGCAGTGTTACAAGGGTCATCACTGCTGTTCACTAAAACCCAAGGAAGTGGAACTGGCTGGGTAAGCCCAGGAACAACCCCCACCCTCACTGAAGTGTTTGTCATGTAAAGCACAATGAACTAAAGTCCTCCTATTTGCAGGGCCTAAATACCTATATATATACCTAATATAGAAAAAGAAACCTGTGTATAAGTTGGCGAGAAAATAGTTTAATGTAAACTAATGTAATCATAATGTAATTATGATGTAGCATAAGAAGAAAACCAGTTGTATGTTTGACAGGCAAGAAACTCATAACATTCAGGTGCTCCTTAGACTTGAAGTTATTTCTCCAGGCCAAATACTTTTGTGTTCTTTACTAATGTGTTTGTCTAAACAGTTTGTGTGTTTTACCATTCTTGGATATTTTTCATAAACTCCAGGTAATTTTGAATGTGATACATGCAATAAAGAAAATAGTCTGACACGTGGCTTGTTGCATTGGCCTATTTGAGCAATGCAGTGTTGTTAGTTTATGATTTAGTCTTTGTCTTGCTGGATTCCATATTTTGTTTTAGGTCTTCGTAGTGCATGACAAGTACTTGTCCTTATTTTGTTGCCTGATGAAGACCAGAAGAGAAACATTACACTGAAGATGATGATTATTCAATTTTTTTATCACCTCTAGTGTAATAGCCTTATCATTAAATTTGCTATATTTATCCAGCTGCATTCCTGCATTAATGGGCATAGGAATGGCTCTTTATCTATGGCTTATGTAGGCTCTCTTGGAGGTCTGACATTAAACTGTGTGGATGTCCTGTAATGACTAAAGGCAGGCCAGAGCCAGTGTTCGTTTTTTCCCTGTATTGTCATGTGAATTCCAGCAAAATTGCCTCTTACAGATACGTGCTGTCTTGCTGTGCTTTACTGGTCTTTCTACTTGGCTCTGCTTTCTCCTGCTGTGCTTCATTATGGATAATGAATTGAAATTGACAATTCCTTTTTGTAGTATTGAGTTTTTTTCAGACCTGTAAATATATTTGTCCACCCTTCTGTAGAAGGGGTGTTTGGAAAAAAATAGATGAGGATGGATAATAAAGTTTGGAGTAGAAGAGAATGAAAAATGTAAAGTTGGGCAAGATGCTCAAGCAGAGGAAAAAGAAAGGAAGAAAAAACAATAAAGATGAAAAGCATGAGAGAAGTTAAATTCCACTGTATGGCAGGAAGTGGATTTTGGTGATTTCTGTGGTTGACTTTTGCAGCCAAGGATCCAAAAAGTGTTTTAGTTTGACAGATAGTAATAGGCATGTTGCAAAGTAAAAGTTTTGCCTGTGTAACTAGTCAAGTTCCAAAATCTCAGTTACAGCTACTGATACTCTTAATTCAGGTGTGGCTGTAAATCAGAAGAACTGTTTTTTTCAGCTGTATGTTGATGTCTTTAAAACACACAGCGCTAAACTGTTCATTAATATATGATAATGTTATAAATTATGTGTGCCCAAATTAATTATCCATAAAAGATGAACAGTAAGCAGAGTTGAATGATTGATGGGCACTAGTGTAAGTCGTGTTATGCCAGATAGAATAATATAAAAATAAATAAAAATAAATAAATTTAAAACCAAAAATGTGTAAATTCTTTTGATAATTCAAGTGGAGCAAAAGTCCCATAGTCAGAATATTTCTGTGAGACACTATCAATTGTGTGTACTGTCAAGCACTAGAGTAGGGTCAACAAAATAAATAGCAACAGTACAAACAGAATAAAATGAAGTTGGAAATACTAAGCAAGAATCTCTTTCAAGGACTTAATGTTTTACACCTGCATAATTGTAGCTGACTTCGTAGATATGTAATTGAGTGCTCAGCATACACTCTTCTTGGTCTCCATAGGAAATTTTCTTTTTTAGGTATCCAAAATTCCACCTCACCTCTCAAACTTTGTTCTGTGTCCGTATTTTAATAAGGTGAAGTCAAGTCTAACAGTTTGACATACGATAAGAATTACATTTCTTCTTCATCTTACGAGAAGAACGTTTAGAACATTCGTCTAGTGATTGATATAACCATATCTTCTTTTTTTGTGCATTGTTTTTTGACTTCATCACTTTTCTTCCTTTTTCTCATCAAGTCATTTTGCCAAGGGGGCTCAATTCCTGAGCTCTTGCTCTCGCTGCTTTCTTCTTGGAAAAATGCTCTCAGTCATCGACCTGCTGTCACCTATGTAAACTCTGCCCAAGTCTCAGCTATCACTGTATGTGTTCTTGTTGCATGCCTCTTGTCACTGTAAGGCTATTTGCCACTAATCCTGAAAGTAAACTTAAATTTTTCCAAGATGTAGTTTTGACACTTCATATAACAGCTCATATATCTTGTTTGCTGTTTTTGAAAGTCATCCAAGGTGCAAATTAACACGAGTTTTTTGCAATAATCCTGTAATTGTTCCACTAGAACAAAGTACAAATCGTATCTGGTTCGTTGGTGCTAGAATTATAATCCCAAATTTGCCTACTATTTGAACCACTAGTGCCTTGACTAATAAGCAGCATGATATGCTGAGTTTTTTAACAGATATTTTCTCTGATTCTTTCTAACACAACTAATTTAGAATCTATGTATGGTGCCTATGATACCTTTGATACAATGGTGAACGTGTTGTTTGATAATTCTAGCTGTAATTGGAATACCCAAAAATGTAAATGTTATGCATGAAGAGGTAAAAGGAAGAGAGTGCAAGAATGTTCTGGCTATATTCCACATACAGAAAGCTGATGTAAATTTGTAGGATTTTTATATGTAATTTAAGCATCTTTAGTTATGTTTTGAAAATGCCAAGCACAGAAGAGTTGCCTATCAAAAATCCATAAATTAACCTTGTGTTAAAAATGATGCAACTGTCTTTTTCTTGTTTGTGAAATTAATTGCTCTGTATGTGGAAGCCTGGAACAGGTAATTCATAACAGTTTGGTAGCCTTGTGAAAGGCTACTTTTTATAAGGCGATCTGGATTTTTTTTTTTAAGTTTTTTTTACTCAGTTTTTGGTGTGAATGAGATGTATTAGCTATTGACAAAGTGACAGGGCTACATAAAGCAAAGAAAACGGTAACTGCTTAGAAGGATTCATGTGTCAGCTTTCTGTAATAGGCACATGTCCTCACTGACAAGTACAGTGATGGCAAACCAAGCCTGTAAACTTCCCAAACATCAAGGAGATAGATGTTCTTCAAGATCCATCTGAGCAAACTCTTGGTTATGTTACACAACTGTGATTGGATGTTATGTGTACATTACTACAGTTCATCAGCATTGCACTGCTGATTATACAGGAGCTCAGATGCCTTTGTGAAAGCTTTCTGGAATGCAAATGCTCCTATCAGTCTAGTTTAAAAACAATCCATCATTTTGCTGTGATGATAAAGAATATCTTTTTCTCTTTTTTTTTTTTTTCCCTTAAGCTGTAGTTTTGAAACTCCCCTGCCACCCAAAAAGGTGCATCTGTCTCCATAGCTTTCTTTCCACAGTCCATCCACGGGTGAGGAGGACTTGGAATTAAAGCATCCTACCCAACTCTAATTAGAAACAGAATTACAAGAATGCCAGGTGTCATTTGTCCATCCAAAGTCTTCCCATAAATGACATCCAATTCTTTCTCCAAAGAATGCTAGAATATGTCACAGTACAGACTGTGTGGTTTGTCCCTGTGCAGGCTTCCAGGACTTGGAGAAAATCCTGGAAAGATTGAAAAAGCCTTCTATTTATTGATGTCAGTACACATCTTCAAGGCTGTCCTTAAGCTGCACAACATCTACTTTATCTAAAGCAAAGAAAACACCCTATTATTTCCAAAAAGTTACCTCTCCCATACAACCAGCCTAAGTACATCCCATGACTACGTTTTTTATCTAAAAAAGGAGCTGTCAGAAGTGACTGTAGGACATCTTCCTATCTAGGACAGCTGGCAGCACCATGTATGGACCTCTCCCTCTTTCTGTCTTATACTGCCCTTTCCAAAATTCCCAGACAGCTCAAAAGAGAAATCCAGTAGGAGTAAGGTGTCTGCTCAGTAAAAGCTGGATTTCTCCTGACTGGTGCTGACTAGGTAGCACTCTGTTTTGAGAAAACAGACTTAATATCTGAGTGGCAGCAGATGCAAAAGGAAAGGCTTTTTTTTGACCTCTGTCAGCAGAGCCTGCTGGCTTCAGGAGGGTTCAGTTGCCTTCAGCAACCTTTGTGTGCAGGTTGTGTGAGCAGCCCTGTGCAGCACTTGCTCTTGAAAGCTCTAAGGAGGGAAATGGCTGCTGGCATCTCATTTTCATAGACTGGGGAGCAGAAAAGAACCTTGACAGGAAAGCTCAAAGGAGAGTCTGCATGGTAAACTTAAAATGTTCTTGAATAAAAAGGTTATGATGAGTATGTAATGTGTTGGTATTTAAAAAGAGCTTTGCAGGGTAGCTGGATTATTTTCCTGGGTTTCTCCATCCTTAGGTCTCATGCAGCATTTTGGCCACCATTTGAGTGAAGGAGTGGTAAAAGACTTCTTTTTTTTCCCTTTTGGCTTTAGTTTTTGCTTTCTTCTGTGCTTCTCTGAAATGATGAGGGGAGTCAGGCCAAAAAGATGGGTGTAGTGTAAAGCTGTAAGAGGTAGTGCTGTCATCTGTCAGGTGTGGATTCAGGAAGCTAATGTAGTGGAGGGCTTTTCTTTTGGCCAAAACAGCACTGAAAGGTAACATTTTTTACTTATTTGTTGATGTCACCTGTAGCAAGTCCTGTCCTGTGATTCTCAGCATCATGTGGGCCTTGGTTTTAACTGATCACCCCCCGTCCCCAATCCTGTAGAGGACTTTGGCACTAGTTTCCTGTTCTCTCCAGTGCCAAACTCTATAAATTGATTTAATTTTTTTTCCAACACGCAGCAAGATTGATCTAGACTGCCAGGAAGTGCGTGTCTGGGACACTTTGGATGTGTGTGCAGCAGTTGTGTGACTTTATCTTGAATGGGCAGCTGCTGCAAGAGCCAAAATGGCCCAGAGATTGTTCCTGTGACCTCTGCTGCTGAGCTGGCTTCTCTCAAAAGCTCTGCTACAATTAATAAGAAATGTTCTTGGATGAGGTAGCTGAGAATTAAGTTAGAAAGCAGAAGGTGGTGGGGATTTTTTTCCCAAGGGCTAATTGGCATAAGATAAATTAGAAGTGCAGCCCTATTCTGACATTTCATGGGTAAAATAAAGAAGTTAAGATGCTACTTTCCATTCAACACTTCATTGCCCTTAGGACTCTAGGCGTGGAGATTTTCCAGTGGTAAACAGCCTTTCTGAAACACAATTAGCATTAATTAACATCCATGCTGGGAGTTTAATCAGAAGCAGCAGATTAGTCCTGTTTTCTGAACCATCTTTTCTCCCCTTGGATATGGCTGTTTTTGTACAGGCTGGAAACTTGTATTTGCAGCAAGGAGCTTGTCCTGGGGCTTAGGTCCCCCAGAGCTGTCACAGGAACGGCATTCGCACATCAAAGATCTCGTGAAGAAATAAGAAGAGAGCCTTTCTGGGGGAGCAGATGCTACAAGGTTTCCTTGGAACTACAGCATGAAATTTCTGTGCTATAACTGAGTGACTTCCAGCTCTCCCTGTTCCATATTTTACTCATGTCACTTGCAATTAAAGCTTTTTGTTTGTGTAGGCCACTGAACTGGTTTCCTTGAGGAATTACATTTGAAATCTATGTGGTGTATGTTGAAATTATAGTAAAAGTACTGTATTTTAAAAAATTCTGATAACTAGTATAAATGTGAAAGTATGAGGTAAGAATAGCTCCCTGAGGTTTTCCTCCAAACTGTTTGAAGGGTTACTTGTGGGTTATTTGCTGTTTGTTTAGTAGGCAGACAGTGAGTTCTGTTTACTTGGTAGGACATGCTGCAGTATTGCAATAGAAGCACTACTGAAAAGTATAAAAGCGTTGGGGGGTAAATGTTTTTAAAAAATTATAGATAGAGAGAGGTACAAACTGAGAGTGCTCTTTCAGTGTGGAGGGATGTGATTCCTGTCTATCAAGCCTTCTGTTTCTGGTTTGATTTTTGGTTTTATACAACCACTTTTGGTTGTATACAACTGCTGATTAAGAGGCAGAATGTTTGGGGGTGTTTTGTTCAGTTCCTTATTAGCTGGTTTTGGTCAAAGCTTGGACTATCTTGACTAAAAGCAAGCTACGATCAAATTTTGTATGGACTTCTACAATTTGCTGGAATCTGATTGGCATTTAAATTTGCGGAATTTTGAGGGCTTTAAGCTGAGCAGCTTGGAATAGGTATGCTTAAAGGTTGTTCTGTGGAAGGTTTTTTGTTTTCTTGGTGTTATGTTTTTGATTGGTGGCAAAGTACTGTACCTGGTTTATGTTGTATAGACTGTAAATAATACATGTCATATTTAAAAGATTACGAGACTGTAAGGAATTTCCTCAGGTATAATTTTATCATCATTGTTCCTGATTTTTTCCAGAAGTTTGGTGTTAATCAGTCTAAGCCAGAATTTACAGTGGATCTCAAAGGGGCTTTGATTGACTGGGCCTCGAAGGACAAATCCAGCAAAAAGAATGTTATTGAGGTACATTATTTTATTAAATGCAGAATTATATGCTTCAATTACTGATGTAGGAAATTTTCTTTAAACTTAAAATCAAAAACTCATAAGACTGAGTTTTATCCACTTCTACCTGCTTAAATGTAGCTGTTATCTTAGTACCTGCAAGAAATGTCCATTTTAAGATGTCTGTATGGGATATGCTTTTTAATTTTAAACAGACTGTTAATGGCTGTTCTCACTGGTGAATGTTCTTGAGTGGCTGTGTATTAGCTAACAATTTTGCCAGCCAGAAGTTTAATTTGATTTAAGTAATTTTACTTTTGAACTGTGGTGTATTTATCAATTCTGATGATATCTGTTTTTATTTCTTTAAAGCTAAAAACTCGCCAAGGTACTGAGCTCTTAATTCAATCAGATAACGACAGCTTTATTAATGAATGGTATAAAGTTCTTAACTACACCATCAATAATCAGGTATGTATTTATATCATGAAGGTTCTATTTTCACAGTAATATTATTTAGTAAACTAATTGATATAGCAACTTCTAAAGCTTCATGTGCATCTTCATTTACTGATTTTCCTGGGAGCAGGCAGGAGTTTGAGGTTATGGCAGTTCCAGGTGGTGGTGAGTGCAATATAATTAATAGTGGCAAAGGGAGGAAGATGGTCCACTGGCTTAAGATGCAGGAGGTGTGGGCTGACGTCCATCTCAGAAATGAACTTAATTCTGCGGCCAAATACTTGTTCTGTCTCAGTGACCTGAAAGGTTCTGGTAGAGAGGGAATAAAAGGGGGAGGATGGCCCCTTTTGGAGGATGGCTCACATTTGTTAGCATTTGATACTGCTCTTCACTTACTGTGGCTGCACTGAAGTGCAAATTAAAAGTCCTGGCAAAATACTGTATTATCTCTTCTTATCTGACAGCATAATGCCAAGTATTTAATTATCCAAGAAGTGCTCAAGCATTTGCGTTTGATACTGCCAAACAGGATTAACAATTTTTTAATTCAGAAGTTGGAGGAGATCTTGGAGAAAATATTGCTCTCATATCAAGTTTATTTCATGTGTATTCTTACTTTTTAATAGTTCCAGGCTTGGCTGCTGTCCATAAGCTCCAGTTCTGTTGCTTTCAGTGCCAGTCAGTGGCTTTAATTTCTCTTAGCTCTGACAGTGCTTTTCACATATGGGTGTTTTCCACCAAAACACAGCAGGCTGATATGAATGGTTCCATTTCTTTCTGAGCACTCGTGGTTTAGGTTCCTAATCTTCTGCTCTCTCCCAGTGTGGAAATGTCATGGCCTTTAATAACCAGGCAGGACAGTGTGACCCAGTCACTCTGTGACCCCTTCTGCTGTCTGCCCTGTGTAACACAACTGAGGCCTCTTCTTCCCTGCTTAGAAATGAGTGAAGGTGGGAAGGCTGAGATACGCTGAGATGCGAGGTATTACATGTTAGGCTGAGGAAGTGAATGGTGGAATAAGGAGAATTTATCAGCATTCAGGAGGAAATGTTGATGTATAATGCTGGGAGCTGGTAGTCAAGAGACCCAAGACTGCAAGGCATAAGTCAAGAAAGTGCATTACACTACCTGATAATTTGAAGCACTGAAGCTTTGGGTACAAAAATCTATCAGATCTAAAGCCAGCTTTTAATTTTGGAAAGTTTATGGTAATCGTAGCTGTGATCTCTTTCCCATGACCAAGGCACTATTGCTAGCATGACAAGATCTTACTCAAAAGAAAGGGCAGATGAGATTCTGTTCTCTTTGCTCCCTCAGGCTGCTGTTGTGGCAATATCCTGCACAAGAGGAACAGCCACCTGCAAAGAACGTGGCTGCTCTTTTTTAAATACAGACATTTCCAAGTTATTACTTTAGACTAGTTGGATAGTACAAACTAGATCCCAGGTGACTTTTTTCCAAAGCATTTAATAGTTTTAAAATATGCCAATCCTAGAAAGCTTTGAGGCCTCTTGAAGAACGGCAGAGGATGCTTAATGGGGACATTATTTGGGCAGTTGAATATATTGATCTTTGATGTGTAAAAAGGCTATCCAAAGCTTTTGAAAGAGAATGCAGGTGTTTAAAGGTAACACTGCCCAACAGGTTAAAGTGCAGCTTAGTCTATGAAGTCATGCTGCTGCTCACTCAGTGCTCTGGAGAGCACAACCCTGCCTCATTTTTAGTTTCCTTTCTTGTAAAAGAAGGCACTGTGCAGTCAGATTTTGGCAACTTTGTAGCAGTGCAGTTCACTTCAGTTGAAGTGAAGTAAGACATAAACAGTTTGGGAAGGGAATGTGTTTTACTGAAACTGAGAAAGTTTCTTTCCCCATTTCCTGGTATGTCTGCAGTCACGCACGTAGCATGGGCTGCAGGTAAGATCAGCAGACTCTGGTGTCTGCCTCCACACTTCAACGTGATCCGTGTTTTCACTTGACAGTGTTTAATGGGAATATGCTGAGATAGCAGGAGCACAGGGCAAGAGTTTTAGGCACTGGTATGCTTACTTTTCAGAGTGAATTCAGTGTATGTTTTGACAGTAGTGAGATTTTCCAACTGATAGTTCTATTTTCTATTAAGAAAATTTTACTTACAGAGAAAACAAATTGGGTAGATGCTCTAGAAATTTTTTTTTACTCTATCAGTCAGGCATTTCTGTGGCAGACCATTAAATAGCTGATGTTTGTCTATTGGATTTGGAAAATAAGCCCAACCAAAAAATCACTTCTGTTGTTTATTGGTTGATGTACTGAAGTGTTATCATGAAAGGCTGGTTGTACTTTGTTCAGTGTCCAGCAACATTTTCTTTATTTAGTCTTACGATGAAATAGTGTTTCTCAAAGTTACTCACTCTGCCAATGAGCGTGGCGGTGTCTCTGAAGATGTTTAACATCTAGAGTTCAGGAAAGAACAGACTGAATGTCATTATAGGGGGAAAAATTGTGTATTGTAGAACTGTCTGCAGGAAATGTGTATTAATGCTGTATTTTCTGAACTGGCAAACTGAGAACTGCATATCTTCTTAAATCCAACAGGTAGTAGAGTCTGATGAAGCATTAGACGATGAGGTACCAGATTCCCCTGGAGTGGAAAAACAAGACAAAGAGAAAGAGAAAGAAAATAAAGACTCTAAGAAACTTCGTTGTGAGTTGAAAATTTTCCATTAATTGAGTCTAGCAATGCCATTTTCATTTTCTACATGTTCAGTATTGTGTGTAAATAGGGAAGAATTCAAAAGAACAGCTAAAAATGAAACTACTGAAGTTTGGAAACAATCTTAATATAGTTCATTCTACATCTTGATGCCACTTGGTAAATTTTCTTCCATGTTTTATTAATCATACTTTAAAAAAGGAGGAAGAAGAAAAGAAGTGTGAAATGTCTTTAGCTCCTGTTGTATGACACATCTAAAATGGAGGAAAATAAGCAGTGGTGAAATGAATTATTTTCAAGGTGTTGTCAAATGCACAGAAATAGTATCTGACTTTTATAAATAATTTTGAATAAGAATTCTTTTGTCATTTTACTGATTGGGATTGTTTTTTATCTGTGGCACAGCATCTGTAAATATTTGCACTATTAACTTGGGCTGCAATTTTGCTGCTGATGAATTGGCTGTTTAGAGAAATAAAACATTTTTAATTACACCTTCAGAATTTTGGAGCTAAATGTCTTTTAGACGCAGGAATTAACTTCCTATGCACAGAAGTACATTAATCAGGCAAACTGTTTTCTTTCTTTGCCTTCCAGGCCCTGTATGTAATTTTCAAAAAAGTATTTATTTCTTTCAAGATAGTTAACCTAATGAGAGACAGGACAGGTTTTGAAACATAGCTGGATTTTTCAATTTCCACAACAATTCCAAATGTAAGCTACCGTTTAGTTGGTTTTGCAAGTTTTGAGTGACAGGATTGTCTCTTGGTAGTTTGGAAAATGGATGCTATTTACAAGGAGTTCCAGAAAGTTAAGGAAAAAATTAGGGATGCATTGCAAATTTGAATAGGTTTTTTGTGTGTTTGGTAGTGTAATTGTTTTTTTCTTTTAATGTTGGTTCCTTGGCTGATAAATGCAGTTGGTTCTGTGGGTAGTAATGCTAAATGTGTTTCTCTTTTTAGCAGTGAAAGCACCCAGCAATATAGACTCCACTGATCAGAAAAAGACCAAAACGAAGCTCAAGAAGTTTCTTACACGGCGCCCTACATTACAAGCTGTCCGTGAAAAAGGCTACATTAAGGGTAAATGAACCTTTTTAACAAAGGACGTATTTGAAAAGCTGAATTTAGTAGTTCATGTGTAAAATGGGGTGAAAATGGTCTAGTTTCAGAGTAAAATACACGTGTATAGTTGGTTTAATGGAAGTCTTGGATGTATAGTGGAACTGGTGATTGCTGTACTTCTGAGTGCTGTTACTAGCCATTAAACTGCTCGGAGGATGCCCTCTCCTTCGGCTCATTGCTGGCCAAACTGCAGTGAAAACTGGGGGCCCAGAAGCCCGTTTGGACTTGGACTCTCTAGCTAAGAAGCACTGCATTCCACCCTTCTGAGCTGGAAATCCAGATATCTGACCCTCTTTTGTGCAAACAGGGGAAAGAACAGCCCTTTGGGTACAAAGCTGAGTGCGTGTGCTCACCCGTTTCACAAGGGTGTTTTAGTTCGTGTGGAACCAGACAATCATGTGCCATATCATAAGAAATGAAATATTTAGGAAAACCAGGATGAGGTTACAGGAGTCTTAACTTAAACATCTTTTTCCCATAACCTTTTTCGAATGTATACATTGTTTTAATTGTTTCATGAAGAGTGTTACAAGTACTCTTGAATCAAAGTTATGAAAGATTTCTTTTTGTCACACTTGTAGAAACTTGAGAGAACAGTATTTGCACAGGTTTAAGTTAATGTGTTTGTGTAAATTATTGACTTGGTACTCATTGTAAAACTTCATTTATTTATTTATTTGTATGCTTTAGCAGGACTTGTAGGTGGTGCTCTACTAGGGTCAAAATAACATATGGGTAGGCAAATACCAGACCAAATCCTACTGTGATTTGCCTCACTGCATACTTTAACAGGTGTGCTTCTGTTGCATGTGGCATTTGATATATTTGTGTATATGCAAATATAATTTACTTGTAAATGATGGAAATTTTGTTTGGAATAAGGGAGCATTATTCCCAGACTTTGACGTTTTGCTCTGCTTTACAACTTAGTAGTCATGTCATGGCTCAGTGACGTAACTTCTGACATTGGCAACAGTAAACACTAAGCCAAGTTTAATTTGTACATGTGCGTGCTAATAATTGGATTTTTAATAAAGGCGTTAAGGAATGAAGAGTTTGGTTTTTATTTAAAAGCATGGTGTAACTTTTAAAAGTCGGATGTGCACTGTACAGCTTTACGTTTATTGTATGAATGAAGAATACAGAAGTCTTCATTTAAAAGCCCAGTGTACTTTTGTGGCTGCTGCAGAACAAGCTTAGTAAATGGAAGGCTTGGCAAATCCAGTATGAGCAGAAAAACTAGTGAAAAGTTCTGGAAGAAAAAATCCACTTGAAACAGCATGCACTAAGTGG
This sequence comes from Promerops cafer, assembly GCA_013398275.1. Lineage (NCBI taxonomy): Eukaryota > Metazoa > Chordata > Aves > Passeriformes > Nectariniidae > Promerops > Promerops cafer. The sequence continues at coordinate 232,819 of VZSE01007083.1, forward strand.
AGAAGGAACTGTGTTAATGTTTTGTTACATGGAAAATCAAAAGTACTGAAGTTACTTTTAAGATGTGAAGAAAAAAATACTACTCCTATATATGTTGAAATTATTAGAGTCAAAGGCAATTGTAGCAAATTACTTTGTTACATGCTACTATTTTCTTCTGCTACCTAATCTGCATTGCTTTACCTGCCACAGCTGCATGCTAGCCTGGCTTTCTGCTGCGTGGGCTTTTTCAATCCTTTGCTACTGATTCTGCTTATAAAGCTCGCTGCGTGAGTAGCTGCCACAGCACTGAGGTGATGTGGACCACTGGCCTTACCATATCCAGCTAATAATGCCATTAAATGCCCATTTTCATACTGTAAAATTGGTTTGGTGTGCTGTTTGGGTTTCCCAAAGCACTAGTCAAGATGCAAGAGTTGTTAATCTACTGAAATTATTGAACATGAAAAATGGGCTAGATGCTGTGCATGATGAAAATGCAAGAGGAGTCTCTCTTTTGCAGAAGCTCTGAAGTAAGATACACCAGGTTCTGGGAAGATGGCCACTTATGTACCTAATTTAACAGAGTAAACAAGCCAACAAACACCCCTTCTCTTTAAGAGGTGGATCTTTGCCTCTCTATCTCAAAACCCCATGTCACTCTCATGCATCTGAATAGAAGAGGCCATCTATTATTTGGGCATCTTTGATGAAATCTGTAGAAATGGATCTATCAAAGAATTTTGTGATAACAATCTGAGCAAGAAGAATTAACACGTTGCTAAAATTCACTGAGGCGTTGCAAAATACTCCTCTCTGTCCAAGCTGATTTTCATTTTTGCTCCACTTTATGATGGAAAATACTCGCCTTGGATTGTGTAGTTTTGAAAATAAGACTCAGATTTACCATTGCCCATAAATATCTGTATTTGGATTCTGACCTTGCAGCCATATTGCCTATGCATGGTCAGACTTGCATCCATTCAGAGCTCTGAGGTAAAAGTCTGTCATTTACAAATTTGTGTCAGAACTTTAAAAATGTCAGAAGACTCTATGTTAAAGTAAATTAATATATAATGCTGTGTTAAACAGTGGGTGCAGTGAAAGATGACATTTTGCAGGGTTTTTTCCCAAGCAATGCCAAAAGCTTTCACTTGGGTTAAAGTTCGTCATCTCTTTGAATTTTTAACAAAGATTGCAACGAATGCATGTTGAACTTAGGAATGGAGTGTAACAGGACACATCTGAATCCATTAAATTTCTTATAACATTATTGATGAAATGACTCTTAAAAGTATCACCTGATGGATTAAAATTATTTCAGTAGCAAAACTTCCTTTCTTGGAGGCTCACGTTTCTGTAGCTGCTGACGCTCTTCTTACTGGGAGCTTTTTCTTGCTGGGAGCTGCTGAGAACTCTTTTCAAAACTTTCCTGTTTCCAATACTGCAACAATTGTATCCAGTAGACTTTGCCCTTTGTAGAGGTTTGTTTTAACCTGAACTAGTTCTGTCACTCGAGTCCTGTTCCACTGTAAATCAGTCTCTTTACTTGGTTCTAGATCAAGTTTTTGGTTCAAATCTCACCAGCTTGTGTCAAAGAGAAAACAGCACGGTGCCAAAGTTCGTGAAGCTGTGCATTGAGCATGTTGAGGAACATGGTATGGTTGAATTTTTTTGCTTACAAATCTCTCTAGCTCACCACTCTTAATGTTGAACATTTTAATTTTAAAATGCTGTTGGTTTATTTGGGGAAAATAATCTGAAATTTGTATCTAGAGTTAGCGCTGGATTTTCAAGAGTGAGCACATAAGTGGGATCCAAAGTGGGGAGAGGGGAGGAAATCTTATATCTGAGAAACTGATCTGTTTCAGTACATTTCAAGCTGAGGAGAAGGCAGGACAGCCTCCTGGCAGCAAGGCTCCAAGGGAAGAGGGATTACAAGAAGTAGTAGAAGAGCTCAGCTCATCAAGTTTGATTTTTTTTCAGATTAAAAGTGAGACTATCGAAATGCAGCTATTCATTTTTGGAAGGTTTAAGCATGCTAACAATCACTTCTATTAAAACTTCCTTGAAATGAACTTCTAGGAAAAAGTTGTGTTCCTGCTCTGTGTATGCACTGACTGCCAGAAGACCGGTCTGTTGGTTTGATGCCCTTCAGCCAGTTACATGAATTGCTAAATTTTATGCAATTCTGGAGATTGTCAGTGTCCACATACTGACTCAGTTTTGGTTTGCTTTCATTGAAAATATGTATTTCCTACCTAATAACTGAGAACGCTTTGTTTGAAAGCTGCATGTGACATTCTGGGTTGTCCGCTGTAAAGCACATCTTCACATTTTTGTTGACAATTTGTCAGTTGTGACTCCCGACTTGGCTGTAGTCTCTGTGGGTTTTCTTGCCTGTTTCTTGCTGTTGTCTTTGCCTTATCTCTTGGAAAAGATGACTGAGAGGGGATTATGGAATCTCCATAATCATCATTCAGATATTTACCAGTCCGTTAATCTGAGAACATTCTCTTGAGTATCAGGGTAAGTGTTACAAGGGAATACATGTGAATTCTAAGGCATCTTCTATGGGAACTTCATTTGGCCTGTAGTCCTCTTTGTCAATGCTTCTATCTTATGGCCTGGGAGGGGAGAAAACTGCTTCCATTGCATTATTGCAGTTTGACAAACTTCCACCTTGCTTGTGGCGGCAGGCTTTATTCCATTTGTGATCTCAAGATTATGAGAAAGGGGTTATTTTGCTTTGTTCCTTTTTTTTTTTTTTTTAAAGGCAGGACTGCAGTGAAGATAGTGAAGTTTTCCTTTTTTAAATACCTGAGGGGAAGCTGATAGAAATGAACAGCTTTTTTTTCCAAGCTCTCCAACTCTTCTTCCTTCTACCAATACACTTCAAATCAGTTGTTTCTGTAAAGGAATGACTAGTGGATTATGGGGAAAAGGGATATGTCAGATGGTGCTGGTAACTGTGCTGTGTTGCATCAGACAACTCCTTGAGGAGCTACAGGGACTTCCAGGTATTCTGGCAACACTCACCCTCTCAATGGCACTGACTCACCTGCTGCATCCAAGTGGCTTTTCAGATAAATTCTTTACCTCCTAATCACTGCTGAGTAACTGCAGTAGCAACCACAGAGAGACAGTTTTCTTCTTTTCTGGTTGAATGTGCAATCCTATAAGGCAAGGGCAGCCCATTTTAGTTTTGTAGGCTGTTGGGTAGCTCTGAGTGTGCATGTACATCATTCCTTCTCCATGTAAACCTGGTCACTTGACAACTTTGAGATGCTCTCTATGCATGACTTGATTGGATTTTTCTTAACCATACATTAAAAATTGAACATTGTATCCACAAAATACCTGGTTATTGCATGTTGGAATCCCATGTATTCCCTGCCCACCCACGAAGAACATCTTAAACAAGACATCTGATCTCATTGGAGAAACTTGGAGCTGTTGTCTCATTACTACTTGAATAGGAAATTTTAGAGATTACTTTGAGCTCGATGCTGCCAAACTTGTGTCAGCAAATTAAACCTCTTCTGTTTTATATGCCCTGCCCATCAAAACAAGCTAGTTTAACTTTTTATTTCTTTGTTACAAGGTGGGTTTCCTTTACTTTTAATTTTGCTGTGTAGACCTATACATATGTAAGCTATTAAAATGGATTTATCTCTTTGTTTCAGGATTAGATATTGATGGCTTATACAGAGTTAGTGGCAATCTTGCAGTGATACAGAAGCTGAGATTTGCAGTCAATCATGGTAAGCTCCCTCCAATTACATTACAATGGCATATATTTTCAAATTGTTGAAGTTCATAGAAAGCTAAGGAAAAAGATTTCGCTGTAACTGTAGTATATCATGAGTAATGACTGTCATCCTCAAAGTAAAGTTACTTCAGAATTACAGAACTGACTATGTAACATACATCACTTGAAAAACCTGATACTCTGGAGGTTTAGTCTTGTGTGGACCACAGAGGCATTGCTAGAACAGAATTCTAAAAAAAAGATGGTAATAGAATTTGAGGAGGGGGGATTATTTCAAACAAAATAAATCACTACCTTCTGAAAAAAACAGCAAGCATGTTAAGCTTCCACTAGCATTAGAATTGTCAATTAATGGATTTTTTTTAGTGAGATTTGCTACTGCCTTTTAGTGGGGAGAGGGTTTAGCTCGTCTTCACTGTGTATAAAACCCTTTCTTCTGGCAGTATCTTAGTGTAGCCCATCCACAGTCTGACCTCTCATTTCCTGATTGACAGGATCTAACAGTAAATTTTGTGTTATGTCAGCAGCTCCTGTACCCTTCTGGTAAATGCCCTAGGAGTAGTGGATCTGTGTGTAGTGCAGTAGGCAGAGTTTAGCCATCTCCATCTGCTGCTGCAGCTCTGTATCCCAGGATGGGATACGGAATGTGCTGAAGTGGAGCAAGTCTTCACTGCTTTGAAAGCAATCAGTACAGAAGAATAGTTGAGTTAATAAAAAAAAAAAAAAGAGCTTTTACAGTTGAAGTATTATCCTTAATTATTTATTTTTCTCTCTCAGATGAGAAGCTGGACTTGAATGACAGTAAATGGGAAGATATACATGTCATCACAGGAGCTCTCAAAATGTTCTTCAGAGAATTGCCAGAGCCGCTATTCACTTACAACCACTTCAATGACTTTGTCAATGCAATTAGTAAGTCTGGAGAACTTGCATGTGGTGTTTGGATAAGTCCTGTACAATTTTAAAAATTATTTTGGCCTTAAGAAGAATGTTTTGGTTGTGCACGGGGTGACTTGTCCGTAGTTGCCGGTCCGTGATGCCGGGGCCGGCCGGGAGGTGGCAGTGTCCTATCTCGGATTAGCACTGCAAACCGCGGCTTTCCTTCCCGGCCTCTTAAATTCTATGCTGAAGTTTTAAACAAAAATACTGAACTTTTGTTTCTCAACCTCACCCTTTTGCAGAGCAAGAACCAAGGCAGCGTGTCCCTGCTGTTAAAGATCTTATCAAACAGTTGCCAAAACCAAATCAGGACACGATGCAGGTACTCTTTAGACACCTGAAAAGGTAAGTAACAGATAGAAGGAAAGGCTTTGTGTTGCTGATCTTCTCTTAAAAATAAAGAATCCACTTTAAAGTACCGAATGACTGCTCTTACTGCAATTTTATATTGGACTTGATAAAAGCAGTGTATCAGTCTGTTTGGATATGAGCTTGCAGAGTGGCAGACCTGAGACAGTGTGTTCATAGTTGTGATGTGTGCTGCCAAGTCCTTTAGAGGGACTGTGAGAGGACCAAGAATGACATTTCAAAACAAAACTCTTTTCATAGACAGGGGAATTACAGCAGCTGTATGTCCTAATAGCAAGATTGCTCATTAAATAAATACTCTGAATAGCCATTTGCTTTGGGATGTGTCTTCTTCTGTCATCCTATTGCCCTAACACTGATAAATCTCTTTTTGTGTATTTTTTTCTCTTTCAGAGTTGTAGAAAATGGAGAAAAGAACCGAATGACCTATCAAAGTATAGCAATAGTTTTTGGTCCAACCTTATTAAAACCAGAGAAAGAGACTGGTAACATAGCAGTCCACACAGTATACCAGAATCAGATTGTAGAGTTAATCCTACTGGAATTGAATTCCATCTTTGGCCGCTGACAATTTTTTTGGAAAGAAACTGGAAGTGATGGGTTGGCAGAAGTACTCCATCAGAAGGAAAACCTCTAGCTGTATATGATGTTTTATGTTTGTGGACCAAGCAGCAACTTGTTTTTTGCACTTTTGGGGAGGGGAGAAACAGGAGAAATGTTTGACCACTTTAATGCAAATTAAAGACAACACATCAGATTTCTTTGAAAAGTTCAATGTAAAAAGTGAATTGAAAAGCCTATAGTTTGCCTTTTTTAAGTATCATTGGAAAAATTTAATATAGGTTCATACACTGGATTTCTTGGAGAGTAAAACTAATAATCTCAGACTGGATAATCTGGAATTTAATCTCAAAATTGTTCCATATGATGGGGAAAAGTCCTACCATTTTTCCTGGTATGGAAAAACTTGGTGAAGTTACATCTTAAGCTTGTTTATTACAACCTACTTAGATCTGTATGACACTTTTCCAAAGAGTTTCTGCATGCAGTGACTGTCATAGACTTGTGCTAACAGTTTGGTTTAGTTATTCAAATCTAATTCTTCACTTAATATTTGCTGCTCTCTTTCCTTCTTTTTCTCCTGTTTTTCTGTTCTTGGGTTTTTTTTTTTTTTTTTTTTTTTTTTTTTTTTTTTTTTTTTTTTTTTCCCCAGCAGCCTCTCTGGAAGTTCTTTGCTGCTTCATAGAGCAGCACACTATTACACTATTTCAAACACTGAACTTGTAAAAATATCCAGCAATGATTATTTGTCTTGGGGCATAACAGAAGTAATATTTAAAAAACATTTTCATTTTTTCAGGGTATGTCCTGAGCTAAGTTTTGTGTTATACTGATCTAAAGCTAAAGTCCTAAGTAAATACTGACTGTAACACTGTACTGAGTTCTTGGTATGATGCTGTGGTAGTGGAAGTTCATTCTTGATGTAAATACAGGCTGTCCTTTTGATTCCTGTATATAATTCTGTTCCTGTATAGTTTAAGAACACTTCAGTCACACATTTCTAATCATGGGTAGATTAGCTACAGTAGCATAATGTTTCCAGTGGATGTCTGGGTTTCAGCAGGGAAACAGGTTATGGGGAGGGAGGGAGATCTAACTGTGTGCACTTTTAGATGTTAATTACATTTGCGGGCAAATAACTGTAATGCAAATGGTACTGGAGAAATACTGAGTGTGCTTGCTAAATTGTTAATGCACTACAAGAAGAGCCTTTTAGGTTATTTAATATGTACAGGATACATTAGAAAAATGTATTATGAATTCTAACATCTACAGATAGTGAAAGTCATGTTATGATAGATGTTTGATGGAATCCACGATGCTAAATTTAAGATTTTCTTTTTACATTAATGTAGAATAATTTGTAAAATTGGTTTTGAAAGATTTTGTTACAGGGAGCATGGTCTGCTGAAGATTTTTTTAAATGTATTTTTCTAGACTAACTGCTGTATCTGACATATTTGTTATGTCTAACCTGAATAAAGAAAACCAATAGTTCTTTCAGAGTTTACCATACCCGCTTCAGAAAACACAAGCCCCCTTTAAACAAGACCAATGTATCTTACCCCTTAGCATGGATGGATACCACTTGTGACAAAGAGCTGTCACACTGGACTGAAATATGAATGCCTGCTTTATAACCTGACAATTTTAGAAACTTCCCAGTCCCCTTCTTTAACAACTTGAATTCTAACATAAGGTTCAGAGAGGGCAGAAGTAATTTGTGGATATAAATTTGCTGTCTTGGAGCCCGCTGTGCAGGAAACAGTTACGTTGAGGAAGGGATTGTGCCAGTAGCCTTAGGTCTGCTGTGTCCCTCTCACAGACAGCCCTGCCTGGCAGCAGAGGGCATGTGTGGTGACACACTGAGCTGTAACCAGACTGATGGAACGAGAATTTCACCAGCTTAGGGCTTGCATGAAAAATTTTTGGAGGTGAGCGAGAAGATTAGTAACCGTGTGGCTTTCTCAGTGTCTTCTTGTGGTAATGGTGAAGTGTTGTGGTTTGTTGCAAAGCGACCTGGGTGAGAACTGTGAAAGCCCTGTCTCAGTGGTGTGTTGTCAGCCTCCCTCTGGGCTGTCACACGGAGCAGTGCTGAGCCTGTGCCCTAACCTACTAGAAAATATCGACAGAGTTGGAATCTGTGGCTGTACATTGTTCAAACCCTGCCTTTGGCTGTAAAGAAAGAATTCCTGCTGCTACATGAGAGGGCTTGTTCTCCAGTCACCTTTTGTTGCGAGTGTTACCTTTTTCAAAGGAAGGATGCCTTTTTAAAGCAATTTGATAATGAGGATGTCACACTTTTCCTTGTATTCCCCCAAAATAAAGCATTTTGTTATTACAATATCTAGTATGGTTTTGTGCAGTGAAGTTGTTTTAATATTCTAATTTTTAGTTTGGGGAGGGGAGAGGATTCTTTTTAGTTGAAAGAGGTGTAGGCAAACACCTGAGACATTCAGGAAGAGGAGGAAGTCCAAGCTGATGGTACATTTGTTGTGACCAATATGAAACTCTGTATGTCACCACACTGGGTTTCTTTGCTGCCTGAAAGATCTTCTCTTGTTCCTGCAGTTCGCTTTCTTTTAAATAATCAAAATGAGGGACTTGCACAAACACACAAAGGAAAAGCTATCTGTGTCTGATGAAACATAGTTAATTTTTTATATTCCTCAGGCTCTGTATCAGATTTGGTTCTGGTTTAAAGTTAATTTAAAGCCTGAATATAAATTTTTTTGCGGCCATAGCCACTCAAAGGATACTGGAGGTCCAACATTATGTTTTGGTGCCAGCTGAAATTTTTGTCCCAGTACTAGAGCTGTGTTCAGCTGAACAGCAGCAGTACCGGTTACGGGTTTCTTCACTTTGAAGCTGGAGAGAGAAGTGGACACAAAAAAGACAAGGCAAATATGCACAGTCATTTCATGTAAACTAATTTTTTAAGTCAGAGTTGCATGCAGGAAGCTTTATTTACTTGCAAATGGATAGGTCATGGTTACTGTCCAGGCTCAGGAAAGCCTCCCTATCTTCACACAAATCCATGATAAATTCCCTTTGTACTCATTGTATCCTGGCAAGCGAATCCTCGCCTTGCAGCATGAGAGAGAAAGGAGTTTATAGGTAACACAGTATCAGTTTTTTCCTAGGCTAAGCCCTGACTTTTTTCCCTTGAAGGGAACAGCTTTATTTAGCCCCTAAGTAGTGATATTTTCAGAATCAATTGGTTAATTCATAAGCCATAACGTAACCCAGGCACAGTAGGGCATTCTGCCGGGCCCGGGGGGAGGGACAGCATGTCTGATGAGGCTGCCTGCAGCCGCTGGGGAGAGGAGAGCTCCTCTGAAGAATCTTAATTAGCCTCCACAATTGTGAAGTTTTGTGGGCAAGCAGCTGGTAGGACTGGATCAGGCCTTTACAAAAGTAGCCCTATGTGAATGTGGGACTTAAATGAACATTCCCCCCCTCTCCAGCTCCCCCAGCATTCTTGTAAACAGAGCACTTGTAAAACAAGCTCACACTGTGTAACAAACCAACATGAAAGACATTCAGAGGCGACTTGGCCTCTCAGTCCATTTTATTGCCTTGAGAATTAAATGGCAGCTCTAATATTAGTTTCCTACAACTTCCCCAAACAGATTCTAGTTTCTTAAGGCACTCAGCTGCTGCTTTAAAAAAAGAGAAGAAATCTGCGTTGCGTTCAGCAAACTCAGAACGGCAAAGTGGAACAAGCAGGTATAGTGTCGGTTTTATTTCTCATAGAATCTCATCTTCCAGCTTATTACACTAAAATATGGTGGGCTGGGGAAGGGGAGAGAGATCCTGAGTGTGGGAATAAGTAAATGCAGAACACTGAAGGCAACAAAGCAGGTGTGATGGACAAGCAAGATAGCAAAGAAACATTCACTCAGAACTGCAGGAATCCAGGCCAGAGACCTGGGAGAGAGCCAGGCTGCCAAGAGTGTGGGCTGGAGTTGCTTTTCATTTTCTTCTTTTCTTCCTTTGCATGTCTTACAATACAGATGAAGGCCCAGCTATGTTTTTTAAGGGCAATTTGCTCTGCAAACAGGTGGAGTTAAGTAACGTTGCAAAGCAGCAGTACCTGCCTTTCTCCCTCTTTTCTGGAGTGGCTCCTATGTGTCAGCTCCTCAGGGATGCTCTTGGGTCGAACTTCCCTGGACGCAAACACCTGAGTGCTAATGGGAGCCAAGAACTATGTCCCTTCAATCAGCATCTGTGCAATACAAAAATAAACTTGTTCTCAGTTTGGCAGTGTTGTTCTGGTGGCACTGAGGGCCCCATCCAAGATCCAACCCTTGTGGCACCAGATCCTGAGCAGCACAGGTGGTCCTGTCTCTTACAACCTCAGCACACCAGAAGAAACAAATGCATGAAGCTCAAAAGTGGGAGTATGCCAAAGAAATAAAGCTCCAAGCTAAACTATCTTCACAACTAGTTTAGGTCTGCGTGCACAGTACAAATTGCTCAGAATAGCTTGTTAATTCGTAGTGTGAGAAACAGCTGTCCTCTAAAAAATTAAATACTGTAATTAAAAGCTGTCATTTCTTATATCAGATATTGGAAAATACATGTTAAACATTGGTCAGCCTGTCTAGTTCATTAAGTGCTGCAGCCAAATGACTGGAATTAAACCACTGGCAGTGTTTCCTGGCCAGTAATGCGCCAGTGCTCTCTGCTTTTACAAAGAGGATGATGATGAGCTGGTGGTGGCTTGATGGCTTCCTTCATGCAAGTGTCCCAACTAGTTAGTTGTTCCAGTAAAGGAGGTAACTAACCTAGAAACAGAACTGAAAAATCACCTCTTTACAAGAAAATCCCTCCTATCAGTCTGGGCTGGGCGGTGCTTGGGCTGCAGGTGCTTGACCTGTGCAGTGCTGTCACCAAGCTCGCCTGCCTGCTGCAGGGATGTTCTCCCCTGGCACTGGGTGACTGAGTGCATCTTCTGTGGGTGCTGGCCTTGCCAAGGCCTCTGCCAACACACACGTGTGACCTGCTCAACTTCACAGCTTTCTTCTGTGAAGAAAAACTGAGACATGGTTGTGCAAAAGGTAATGCCTCTCCTCTGGCAGGTTGAAGGATGCCACTGTATTTCCCACTATAAAAAATCTGTTTCAGAGCTGAAGTGCTGTTCTCACCGATATACTAGTCCTGCTCTAATCCAGCTCGGACCTTTTGCTTCCTTATTTGTACAAGAGTCTGGAGCCCTGGAATGTGCTGGGCTCTGCCCAGAGCGCTGCTTCCCCGGCGGAGGCTGAGGCACAGGCCACTCAGCCATAGACACTTCATCACAAAGCAGTCATCAGCGTAAAAGCATGGACTAGAGACTTAGAAAAATGTTCCTTGCCAGGTAATAGGTAAAGCAGGCTGTGTGCTGCTCGGTGTCGCAGAGTGCCTCTTCTTCTCCAGTATTGCAGAAATGTACGTGAGCTGAGCAATTAGGTATTACATTTGGCACAGGACTGAAGGAAAGCAATGTGTTTCCATGCAACCCTTGAATCCCTGTCTGCATTGCTTGTGTAGGCTGAGCCGTGAGCCAGCTGCCAAGAGGACAGCACAATCTTCAGGTTTGCATTAAAATGCTGCAGCTGTAGGCCAGGATCATGCTTGTTGCTTTCTTTTGCCCGAGCTTCCCAGCCTGTCCCGTTCAAATGCATGAAAATTAATAACTTTCTGTCCACCTTTCCTATTTATGGGTACAGCAGCTCTGTGCAGCAAGCCAAGAGCTCAGGGTCCTTGGGTACAGCTTCTTACCCTGTATATACACAATTTAGTTAAGAGGGGGAGAAGACAGTTTATTGTAAACATTGAACAGTGGGCGGCATCATTAGCTTTTAAAAATCATAACTAACTCCCCAGGTGGTTGTCCTAACGTGTTCTGGGCCTTCTTTGCATCCCTGAGATGAAAAGATAGCCTGAGCATGTGAGGGCGGGATGCAGCACAACAAAATGTTGAGTGCTGCTGGTGGTGGCAGAGCAAATTCCACTCTGCCAGCATCAGTCTCAGATGGCAGAAGTGCTGCCCATGCTGTACAAAGCAGAGGCTGGGGACTAGAGCCTTTCCTTCCTTCCTGCTGTCTTTCTCATTTGCTAGGCTGTGATCTAAGGCTCATGGCATGTTGCAGGCCAGACATCATCACTGCAGCAGTCCTCTCGGGTTTTAGAGAATCTATGAATGGAACTGGCAGTAGCCTCCCGTTTAGCCATCGGCTTCCTTGTTCCTACTTGGCCATTCATGCTCTGTATAAAATGAAAGCACTTCTTCTGGCCAAAGGCTTCCTTCCCAGTTTTATCCTAAAGGAGCACTGCTCAACTGAGCAAGCCTGTCTCATCACCCATGGCAGCACTCACAGCCATGCTGGTGTGCAAATCACTCTGCTCGACATCTGTAGGGCCATGTCCTTGGGAGAGGCAAAAGCTCACATTAACAGCTGATATATCAAAGTGCTCCAAAATTTACAGATCTACTCAGAAGTGTTGGCAAGGAGAACTGGCATTAATTATAAGGGAGGAAAGTGAAAACCATCATGGGCAGCTCCACTGCGTCTGGGCAGAGGAGGTGTTTACTCTGACTCCTGTCCAGAACAACAAGTTTAGGTGATGTCAACACTCAGGTAGGTAACTACAACCCTTGTTATACTCTTGAACAAAAGCTTTTCTGAAGCGCCAGGGACCAGAACACAGTAGAAAGTGCTGCTCCATGGGCTGGGCTGTGTGCAAGAGTGAGGGAGCCTGAAGCAGCACTGGTAAACTGCCTCCCTGGGTGTCACCAGGGCACTGCAAAGGGACTGCACTGACCCCCCAAAATAGACATTGGACAGGGAAGAAGAAGAATGGCTTTCAGGAGCTGTCACCAAAGCAGCAGCCCTGGCACAACCTGCTGTTATCTCCCTAGAATCCCTCGCAAAGCCTTGCAAACACCCTGGACAGGGCCAGGGCCACAAAATGGGGAACACCCTGGGCTTCCCCTTCCCTCCTTTTGTCAGCATCCTTCCCTCTGTGTCTCCCACAGTGGTAACCATGGCAGCTGCCACGTTGTCCTGCCCTGCTCTGTAGCTTCCATGAGTCAGGTCATCTGCGCAAGAGCTGCCTCCCCAGCCGTGCACTGGAAAAGTTGGAAATACCTTTCTGTTCATGGCATGAAAGTCAACATTGAAGGACCATGCTGTTAGCTACCTTGTGGCAGCTGGAAGAGATTTGGGACACAGAAACACCAAACACATCTTGCTTGATTATTATTTTGAAGACAAAGCTTGTTGTGACAATGAACTTTTTAACTTTGTAACAGGTCTCAGCATCTTATAATTATGTACAAAAAATTAAGGCTCTGAACATTCAGAACCAAGATAAAAATAAAAATAAAGTACTAGCACATTTGGCTTAGCCTAGCAGATTTGGCTGACAAATTAAAAGAACGAACAGAGCTGCTATTTATTACTATTTTATGTGAGCTGGTGATCAGCACTACACCTGCAACACCAGGAAGAGTATGGCAAAGCTGAACTTCCTGTCATTTACAGGAACCCATGAAAAGCCTTTAATTTAAACCCTGTAAAGCCATTCAGTGGTAGTTTGGGGGTTAGTAATGATTTCCCCACAGTGCATTGCTGTGTGGAAGATACGGCCAATCCCCTTCCTGACAGAAATTCAAGGTCTGCAAAACAAAGTCTCCATTTCCCTTTTTATTCACACAAAGTGGTCCCCAAACAAGTCACAAAATCCTGGGTGAAGTTGAAAGAGCTGGAAATTATAACCCAGGGCAGAGCAGATGGTGCAGTCAAAGTGAGTGAGTTACTGCTCCTTTGATCCCACCATCTGGGCCCCCTCCCACCTGCCCTGCAAACAAACCCTGGGCAAAGTTGTTGCCTGCCCCAAAAGCTCTGCTCCCCACCAAGCTGCCCAGCAGCATCTCACAGTCTTGCACAAACACATTTTATAATTAAAGCACTGGAAAGAGAGGGAAGACACAATTAGGAGGACTCTAGTCCTCTTTTTGCAACCTTAACCCTGCTCCTGTTCAATCTGGCAGAACAGCACTGTCACCTTTCCTCAGGATAATGAACTTGGCTCTGTCAGACCTCTTCCTAGGGAGGTGAAATATCTAACAAATTCTGGCCCCTGTTACCCATTAAGCTCAAATTGCTTCAGAATTGCCTTGACCTGATCACGTTGGTCATCCTTGGTCCTGGTCATCATCCTCATTACGTCTCCTCTGCAGAGCACACTTATGAATGCTACCAGGCTGCAAAAAATTCCCTCTTCTCATCCTGCTCCTTGAGTTGGACACTGGATTCAGCTCCCCATGAGCACGAGGGCCCCAGCTCCAGGCACAACAACCAGGGCAAAGTTCTGGGTTGGCCCTTCCCATGAGGGACACGAGCAGAAGGCACAGCCCGGGCCAGGGTGGGCTGGATCCTCTGACTGAAGAGTGCCCTGGAGAGGACAGGCAATGCTTACAAGCACTGGGGCAAGTGGTTATTCCAGGAAAATTTCCAGGCCAGGTTGTCTCCTTGCCCAAGACCTCACACTCTTTTTCTCTTTGTTTTACTGTCCAGGGGTTGGCTACCAGCAGAATGAAGGTCACAGCTCAGTTTGTTAAAAACACCGATCCAATTATCTGTTGGATCATATTTATCCTTTATTTTCCTGGTTGTAAGTAGTCCTGAAAGGCACTGGACCACTCACCTCAATGAAGGCAGCCAGTCTGGGAATATGGTGTTTTATCATTGCCTGTTTTCTCCCAAAAAGTGCCATGTGAGGGCTCTCTGATCTCCCTTTTAAAGGGTCTCACAGTCTTCCCTTTAAGAGTGCCGCGAGGTCTCTGGCACAGAGCAATCTGTTCACAGCATAATTATTCTCTGCTAAGGCCTCAGAGACCATGAGGCTCCTGACATTTTTCACTGGCTGGAGAGGGGTAATTTTTCATTGCTTTCCTGAGGACTCTTGTACTTTGCAACAGTAATGGAGCATCCAGCTACACCGAGCTGCAGCCTACAGTTTATTTTTATCTCTTGACGGGCATAAGCTGAAGGACTTCCAGCTAAGATCAGGAAAACAGGGAGGTATAAGCAAAGCTAATAAGTACATAGAAGAAGCCTCCAGCAAACCACAGAATCTATCACGGTGCATGCAACGTATTTTTGAAATCGTATAATAACAAGATATGCTTTACTAAATACTAAGTAAAAAGTAACAGGAGAGACAGGATCTCGAGTTACATTAAAATAAATAAACTCTGAAATACAATCAGCAGTATCATACATGCTTCTAACTTCATCTGTCCCCAGCTACAGATCTAGAGGCCAGATCCAGTTGCAACTGGTATGGGACTGTGTCAGCTGAGCTGCTGGTTGGGAAAGACATCACTTCATCTCTGGGATACATCCTAAGGAAAAAAGAAACTGTACTTTGGCAGGATCTGCACATCTCCAGCTAGTTATTGCATTTTTTCACATAGTCTGTTTAAAAGAAAGTAACTGTAACAGAAACCACTCTTCAAAGCAGCTGGTAAAAAAAAAAAAAACAACGAAAAACGAGAGAAGAAAAGGACTGAAATTATAGCTCCTATTTGAAGGGCCATTGCATGAAAGAAGTGTTTTCAGATACTTCTGAAATCTAACATCTAATTTAACTTTACAAAACAGATAAGCAACAATCTGCAAGCCTGAAAAATAAAAACATCTGAGTTTTGCCAAACCTTTCCAGTGATTTGCGAAAGAATAAGTATTTTAATTTCAAGCTCTAAAAAGGGAATTATTTCTGAGAATGGAAATGTAAAGCAAAAAATCAAACTCACTTTTCATTTATTTTTCTGGTAGCATTCCCAGTGCTGCTGTTGAAGGGCAGGCAGGCTGGGCTGCCTGCTCAGCCTTACAAAGAGTATGGGTGAGGGGGGGATACAAACAGGGCTGAGGACACTGCCCTGAGCAGGGCAAATCCCTGCTCCCAAGACAACTGACCCTGCAATTACTTCTCTATTGTATTAGACAATCTGTACTTAGGTGACAGAGTAAAAGTCAGTCGAATTTCTTTGGCACAGTCTAGGGCAAAAATTGGGTTGATGCTTTTTGCTCCAGACAGGGTGGGTTTTTTCTTTTCTTTTTAAACCCAACCCTAAAATTCAAATTAGGCTCCAGCTCAAAGCCTTTACCACCAGGGCATGAATGCTAAATAGCCTGTTCCCAGTCCAATCTGTTCACTGCTTGGCTAATGATTATTCTCCATAGAAACCTCACCAGAGTCAGTTATTATTCTCTCCTCATGCACTTGTATCTCTCTTGTATTTATATAAGATTAAGTAGCCCTGTTAAGTTTTTACCTCTCTGATTGGAGCTTATTTTAACCTCAATTAAGCCATCAGCCCGGGTTTCTGAAGGCAGAGCAATAGCATAGCCATTATCATTCTCTCCACCTTTTGTATGAAAATGATGTTGGGGATTGGTTGCTTTGGGGATTGCTCTGTGGCAGGTAACCAACGCGGAGAGTCGGGGAGGATAAATGGTGCCAGACTCCCAGAGGTGCCGTGGCACTGTGTAATTATTGTTCCAGACAGCTGAAAGCAGCAGGGTTTCTGGTTCCCCTGCTTAGTTTCAGTCTGCCATGATTGCTGGCACAGAAAGATGCTGATTGTAAGTAAACATCAATTATGCCCTGATACCCCACTGCTAACATCTCTGGGCTTGCAAGAAACAGAAGCACAGTGCTGTGCTTGGCTCCTACTACCAAAAAAAAATCTATATGGATTTCAACTTCCACGTTTTTGTCTTGCTTGGTCAAGGGACATTGCTCCTAAATTCCATCCTCATGAATAACGAGTTATGGTGCTCTTTGTATCACTGCTTATGCGCTGTACTTCAATGCTGTTGCTAATATAATGACTAAAGTACTTATTCTTTGAAGAAGGCATACTCAGGTGATGCAGCAAGCAATTCTGTTATCTGCTCTGAAGCAGAGGAATCATTTTAGAGTCTTTAAAAGAAAAGGAAAAAAAGCAAGCAACCAACAAGGCAAATATGACTTATCAATCATCCTATATGTCAAGGTAATTTTTTTCAGATGATGTGTTTTTTAAATGTCAGCCGATTCCTTACCCTTTTTTTATGTGGCTTTGGGGTTTCTTTATTTCTTTGCTAAAGGAGGCTTAAAAATGCAGAGCCCACACTGTGGCAGACGACAAGCCCTGCTCCTCAGGTTGTGTGGACAGTTACAAAGCGATTTCCGTGGCACTCGAAATGCAGCCTCCGACGCTGATGGAATTTCGCTGTGCTGTGATTGCACCGCACTGCAGTGAAATGGGTTCAATTTGATTATCTGGCTATTCCATTCCACCTATATTTACAACCTGCCTGACCTCTGGGGGAAGGGGAGGACAGGCAGCCAGTCATGCTGGAGACATTTCAAAAGGTCAAAGCAATACAGCGTTTACCACTATAATTCACAGGCTCTACAATTCGGAGATAGTGCTCTCACGACAAAAATTGGCAGACGAACATAGTTAATGTGAAATATTTATCTATAACCAGAGCAAACACAGAAAGTGGAGAATGTTTTAAAAATTCTCCCCTTTCTCCTTTTGGCACATGATGATGTGTAAGTGCATAAAAGCAGTGTGCAGACAATACTTTCTTTTTTAGAAGTTGCCCTTGGCTGGTGCCAAAAGGTTTGTGTTGGACTGGCTACCTTGTTCACAGCCTTGGTGCTGATGTTAACACATTTGCAGCCCCACAGGGATGATTTTGAGTATGTCGTTGCTGCTGATGCTGCTCCCAGATGGGTGCTACCCTCTGCACCTCCACCATCTGTGCTCAGCAGTGAGGCCTCAACCTCCCTCCAATGTTGTACTATCAGCTTGAGGATGGGTGAAAGCAGAAAGTCCTGTGCAAACCTTAATTAAACTTCATATGAAGTCCTCCTGTCTTGTGGTACAGATTCATTAAGGTCGTAAACAACCACCACTCATCCCAGCTGGTTGGCTAAAAAAATGGTGTGTTGACTCCAAACCACTATTTAAAAATTATTGTATACTTTATAGGCTCCAAAAGTCAGAAAGTAAGAAAAGCATCTTCATGCTCATGAAATCTGTGCAGCTGCCCATTTCTGAGATTTCCATCCCTCCCAAGCCTGGACCCCAGGTCCCGGTGGCCATGCTGTCTGGATCTACATTTTTCACCTCTAACCTCTTTGTTTCTAAACACTGCTTGGTCTTAAATCTTCCCCAGGTTAGGCCTTCTGGTACTGGGGACACAAGTGCTGTGAGTTATGTTAGTTTTATTTTCAAAACTGGACTGGTTTTTGGGTTTTTTTTTTAACTGAACACTTTGTATGACATTTCCTGAGAGCTGCTGTCTATCATTTTACATGTTATTTGATTAAAATATAAGAGAGAGTGGAGTCTGAGAGGCAGCTGTAGGACCTACTTCTTAACATCTTTCATCTTTGCAGGAAAGATATTTGAAAGGCAGCCTAAGAGCAGAGCAGCTTGAAAAAAGGTACAGCCCCAACTCCGTGAGTCAGCACAGATCAGCACTGTGAAGTGGTTACCCAGGGAAGCACCTCAGTTAGATGCTGCATCATGTCCCAAAAGAATCACTTGATGCTCACACTGTCTCTCCCTGCAGCTGCCATGAGCTCTTGGTCCTCTTCTTAATCCCCAACTGTAAGGGACGGTCCGAGGCTCCCTACCTCTGCCTCCCAACCCTCGTCAAGGACAGAGACTGAGAAGACCTAGGACTGAGACTGAGACCCTAACACCCAACACAGGAGCTTCTGGCCTGGCTGAGGTGGGATGTCTGCCAAGCATTGCCTGCAGGTGTGTTCATTGGACCAGTGCATTTCCATGGGAACCTGTGGAAGGAACAATGGACAAGTCACGGTGGGCTGGCTGTGCTTGGAGCTGTGCTTGGACTGGCTGTGCTCGCTGCTGGACTGGCCTGTCCTGGTCTGTTCCTGCAATGGCCATAGGCTGCACATCAATCTCCCCCACCTTTTGGCCAGCTGCCTGTCGCTTTGAAGAAGAACTATAAAGGTGACTCTAAGGTAACCTGCTTTGAGATCTCCCCATGGAAGGAAGACGCGTCTTCGGAGCGGGCGGTCCCGAGGACGGACTTAGTCTCTTCTGTTGGTAGCTACCCCCTCTCCATCTGTTATCTCCTACCCTTTGCTCCTTTCTCTCTCTCTCCTATCGCATTACCGTGGTGTGGGCACTATAACAAAGGTGCATTTTTATTATTTTAAACTGAAGTTCCCCCTGCCTGTGGTTTTTTGCACTCTGAGATCGGTTAACGAACCATCACGATTCCCGCTTGTGTGAGCAGGTCGTGACACTAACAGAGGTCTCTGGTGACACCCAGACACTGCACAGAGCCAGCCAGAGGAGTTTTCTGTGTGGGACAGGGACAAGCACTGGCTTCACTAGTGCTGGTCAGACTCTTTCAGGCAGAACATACTTTGTTTGTGTATCTCCCTCTGCTCCAGTCAGCACCTCATCACCATCTTCCACCAGTCCTCACATGGGTATTTGATGACACACCGAAACAATAGCAGCTTGCAGGGAGGGGAAGAAGAGGAAATGAGACCTGTGTGCTGTTTGATATGATAATCCAAGTGAGCAAGGAAGAAAAAGGAGCGTGCCAGAGGCACAGACCATGCTTATGAAGTGTGTTCAATTCTCACCCACAGAGCATCTCCTCTGCAACCCAGCTCACCCTCACAGAGGAAGAATCCAGCCTGGACCAAAGAGCAGCTCTCTGCTTAGAAGGTGGTTGAAAGCAGCTTCTGCTTACACACAGGACTTAAAAAAAGCTTTGCACCAGAGGAAGTAAATGCTGCTTTAAGGTCACAGTACCTGGCACTTCTGTGAGCTTCTATGACCTGGGAGCGGGACATGATTAGGCAAGGTGCTTAGGGGTGTCTCATCCCAGCTCAACCATTGGCACACTTTTGGGGTTTTGTCCTACATTGAAAGGCTGCAATTTGCCTTTACCTCTAGATTCTTTTAATAATTCTCACTTTTCTCTATCTCCTTCCATTTCTTTTTCTTCACCTTGCATTTTATGTTTCCCATCATTCAGCAAGAATCACTCACCTCCCTCCACCCCTCTCCCAAGGCATTTCAGCATTTATAATTATGAATACTGTAGGCAGTCCAAAGTTCTTTAATACAAGACAATTTTCCAGTGGATTATAAATCCATGAAAAGCAGAGAAGTTTGACAAGGCTTGCTGTGTTGGATTTCTACTTTGGTTTGTAACGTTTGAGAGGCACTGTCACAAAACCTGCTCAGAGAAACCTCAGAAGGAGCTCAGAGGAAGACCCTGAGGTGACAGACCTTCAGTGGGGAGCATTAGCAGATCCATTGTTCCAGGCAGAAACTTAGAAACTTGCTGAAAGATCTCATGTTAGCAATGGGATTTTGTCATTTCCATGCAGCTTGACCAAATTTGGCCAATTTTTGAGTCTGTGAAAACTTTCAGACTGAACATGGGCAATAAATTCCAGCTGGAGTTTGCCAGCTAAAATATCTTTGCACTGAACATGCTCCCACTGAGGGGCCGTGAGGTGCCAGATGAGCTTTCCACACCTCCCCTTGTGGTGCACAAACACTGGGGGGCAAAGGACCAAATTACAGTTATTTCAGAAACCTTAATTTCAGAGGTCCCTTTAATTAATTTCTTGGCTCAATAAACCTACTTGAAACTGTGCAGACAAACAAGATAAAGATTCCCACTGTAACGGAGTCATTGGAGAAATTAATATTTCCTGTATTTAAAGTATGCAAAATAAAGCTTTTACAAGTAACATGTTCATATAACCAAAAATCTCAAAGGTATGTCTTTATTGTTTGTCAAAACAATTGTTTAATTATTTATTACTCCCCACTACATTACCAAGATTTACACACTAGTTCAAATAACAGAGCTGCTTAAAAGAGCAAGATGATGTCTTTACAGAAAAAGCTTGTGTAATTGGCATAAGCTCATCTTGGCTGGGCTCTGTCATGGATTGTCTATAATATTACATTGCCAGGACACATGGTAGAAAGGAGATAAAGCCATCAGGCTAAAGCTCGGGGTGGGGAATGCTGAGAAGAGTGAGAGATAGCATCTGCAGGAGTTTCTCCCCTTGAGCTGTCTGGAAACCAGGCTCAGCAAAAGCCTTTGTAAAAGTGAAGCAAGGAGTAAAAATAACAAGGCAATAAAAAAATTAAGACCAAAATACCCATACCAAGAAACAAATGCATCTCCAAAGCAGGATGAGAGAGCAACTCAGGGAATTTTTCTGCAGATAAGAGAACTTGGTTAAAAAATCCCCAGACTCTCTACCCTGCAGCTCATGCACTGGGGATGGGAGGATGGAGGATTGCAGGGACTGAGAGCAGCCGCAGCTCACCCATGCTGGGGAGGACACTGTGTTGTTCTTAGAGCTCACTGAGACAATGGCTACTGCAGAAAGTGGCATGCAACAAGGGGTCAGAAGGTACAAAACTCTGCCAAAGCCACTATCTGAAGTGTCAGGCACGTGCACACTGAGCAGAGCCAGCAGAAGGCAGATGGTGGAGCCACAGCCTCCAGGTGCAAGGTGGCCAGAGGGAGACATCCGGGCCAGGTGAAGGAACGTCCGTGAGCCACAGGAAGAAACGTCATACAATTGACAGAAAGTTGCTTATAGAAAATCTACAAAGGAAAGAATACTCTGTAGTGCTTCTTGTTAATAAAGCTCCTTTCCTATTTTTCTTTATTTAATTCCAGCTGTGAGCAGAAGGAAAAGCTTTAAAAAGGAGGCAAGAAAACTTCTAACCCCACATAGAATCCTCCAGGCTGTTAACAGATCTCCAAACAACTACAGCTACACAGCCTTGACATTCCTGATCTTTTACAACAAACTGGGCTTTAAAATAAGATTTTCCATGTTTGCTTCTTCATGTTACAAAAATTGGAAAGGAACAAAAAATTAGAGGCTGCACCAAAACACACAGACCCAGAGGGACATTCCTGAGCATTCGCCCTGTCTCTGACCCTGGTCTGGCACATGTAACTCGAGCTGCTCTGGAAATGCCAGCCATGTCAGTGGCCATCACGAGTTTTCCTGCCAGGGCTGTAACTCCAGCAGCAGGTTGCTGAAGAGACACAGAAATACAGGAGCCTTGTGGTACAAATGGGCAGTCAGTGCCACCACTCCTGTCATCCACGGCTACAGGCTCTCTTTGCCCTGATGGGAGCAGTCAGAACCACAGAATCACTGAAGAGATAAGGTTGGAGGGGACTTCTGGAGGTCAGCCACGGATGCCTAGCAGAGGCTGCCTAGGACAATGCCCAAGGTGGCTTTTAAATATCTCCAATGATGGAGACTCCACCACATTCCTAGGTACCCTGAGCTGGTGCTTGGTCACCTTCACAGTGAAAAAGTGTTTCCTCACTTTCAGAGGAAGCCTTGCACTACCTAAAGTGTTTTGAACACTTAGGCTTTAGGTTCTTGTGAAGAAGCAGGAGCAGAAGGGAATAAACCCACAATAAAACCCACTCTGTGACTGTTTCTTTGGTGGCTGGCAGGCAGTGAGTCTCCGGCCTCCACCCTTCCTATCACAGTTTTATTGACTACTGGAATAGTAGATATACCCATTGACAGAGCAAAAATGAACATTCAGACCAAATTGTTAACAGATGTTGGGAACATCTCGGAAAACACATGAAGCCCTAAATTGGTCTTTCACTGAGATTAATATTAAAATGTCATCCTGGCATGGTGCAGTTCACAGCAATCTGCCAAGACAAAGAAAGCCATTTACAAAGTTAAGACTGTGCTGTAAGCCCAAATAAGGGAAGAGAAAAATGGAAGTTTACCCTAAGCTATCCTTAGCTCACCTTACTGCGTCTAGATGTGGCAGGTTGTCAGAGAACTCTCCAAGAGCCTTGGGAGCAGGTATGCAGCAGATCAAGTTTTTCAGCTCCCAGCTGGGCAAGACGTCACTGGTGCTTGCAGACTGGAGCTCACTGGGAACCTCAGCAAAGCCTGGTTGGATTTTAAGCCTATGTTTTTCAGTCTCCTGACATATTTAGGCATGGGGTGAATTTGCAAAAAAGCTCAGCACTACAAGTTTTATACAGAGAGCCATGGGACTTCTGTTACTCTCCTGCTGCCCCTTCCAGGTGTTTTGGAAGAGTCTGAAGAATGGCTCACAGAGCATCCTACCACTTGATAGCTGATTTATAGAAGAAAGGCAGTTAAGTGTCAGCTTAAGGGCAATACAAAAACCATGAAAATTTGCATTGACTATGATTTGACACCACAAACTGCCCACTACACATACACAAAACCCACACTTGGAAAGGAATATTGCATTGGGCATGGGCAAGAATGTGTGCAATAGGGTTGTGGAGTCAATGATTTCAGAACATGTCCAAAGAAAGGGGGTGTTCAAAGAACAGTTTAGTCTTCTACATTTTGGTGCTTTTTGAAACTATCTTGGTGCAAAAGAATTCTCTTCAGGCATAGGTTTTTAAAGAAAGGCTTTGAGACATTTTGCCTTAGAAATTAGTACTTATGATGCAGCAATAGAAGGAGATCATGATGGGCAAGAGCTGGTTACAAAGAAGGAAAAAGATAGAAGCCAAAGGGAGCTGGAAAAGGTCAATAAGAATGAGTGGAGCACAGAGCAGACTACAGCAATCACAGCATCATTCTGCTGTTATGCCAGTACTGTACTTTGTTGAAAACATGGTGCTTTTCTGTTCCCTGCAGCATAACCCACAAACTCACAGGTTTGCTGTGCCAAAAGCCTTCAAGTCAACATGCTGTATATTTATATCATTAAAGAAATGATGCCACTTCATTCATGGTATTTAAGCTGATATGTACAAGACGTAAACATGTTTTGAGTGACAAGGCTTAGTAAAGTTATTCCATAGTTACCTGCTATGAAATTTCTCCAAAACTTCTGACTGACTGTTGCTACAGGTGCATACAGGCACAGCCGGAATACTCACTACAGCAAACTCATGTTCCTGTAAGTCTCCATACCTGCACACATCCCTATACTCCCCACGTCCCTCTGAGATCAAAGATACCACCATGTCCTGGTTCACAGTACGGCAGGAGCTGAAACTGGAAGCACACATTTAGAGAGTGGCCTGTTAGCGCTAGCACAGGCTTTGTGAGTTCCCACTCGCCTTGATATTAAACAGGTGTTAAACAGTAGGCAATTTTATAAGTTTCTTTTAACTGGAAAGTGTCTGGAAAGTAATGAAAACCTCACAGAGACGTTTTTGTGAAATGTCAGAGGGAAACATCTGTTATTTGAAAACTTAATAGGAGGGAAGCACTGCAGTAAGAACTTTCTCTTTGGCACATTTTTCCCATGTTGGGAAGTGCTCCACTGGGACTCTCACTCTTGCCTGCCTGCAACACTGCTGGTTGAAGGTTTTGCCTGCAAGAGCTGTAGAATCTAAAACTGCCAGAGGTTCAGGCAGGACCTGAGCCACCAGAGAGCAGATCGGGTGAGGCAGCTCAGTATTGCACAGCCTTCCTAGGCCACACAACTTAGCACCTAGGCTTCCACAAAGCCATACAACTTAGCACCATTGTGCCTTTAATTTGTTGCATTTCCAGCAAAACTTGCTGGAAAGCACCACTGCTGTTTATTAAATTATGTCACTTGGCAGGGAAAAAAAATGTTATTTCAGGGTCTGTCACTTAACTGAAGTTTACTGAGGGCATCAAGCAAGATTCCAAATACAGCGAACAACAGGAATAAATCAGGAGCACTTACAGTATAGACAGTCCAACACATTCCTTCTCTCAGCATGTACTACTGGCCACCACCCTTAGGTCACTGGGCAACTCAGACACAGCTTATCCGAAGGGATAAATTTGAGATGGCTCCTGAAAAGCTGTTGCTTCTGTTGCAGGAGCAGCCCTGGCTGTTTTGCTGGGGCTCAGGGAGGGAAAATGACACTTTTAGAGCATCATGCAGCTGGTGTTTCAGCCTCCCCCAACATCCTCTGCTTCCCCACCCCCAGGCACAAGAATGCTGTGGGTCCCCAGTTTGTCACAACCTCAGAAACTCTTGACAAGAGCAGTTAGACTGGTGATGCAATGGGTCCTAGGAGAGAGAAAAGGGGCTGGTTTTCTATTTAGATCTAAGGCTTTAGCTGTATCCTGAGTCTGGTGTACCCCTCAATATTATTTATATACAAACCCAGGAGATCTGAATTAGATCAAGGCAAGACAAGCAAGACAATTCATACTCAGTCAGATTCTCTTCTCGAGTAATTTCTTTATTTTTCAACTCAGTCTGAGGGTAGCAAGGGCTGGTATCCTCTCACACCAGGGGAGAGAGGTTAGCAGGAGGAACGGCGAAGTTTTTCTCTCTATCCTATGAACAGGTGATGACCAAAGCAGAAAACAAACCCAGTCTTGGAAGTCCTCTGTTAATTCTGTTCGGCTTAGGGCAAACTCTCAGAACCAAAGAAAACTGGTTGTTTACTGTTGTGCTGTCAGCTTCTACCTACTTGGTGTGACTGTTTTGGGTAGAATAAACAGGTTTTGTTTCATTCCTCTGCTGTACTTGGCTCCTGAATGCACTGGTTTATTGGATTAAAACATATAGATTAAGGGGTAAACTAGCCAACAAACAGGCATGGAGCTCCACTAGGCTGGGGCAGATGGTGGTGCAGTGCAGGCTGCCAGCATAGCACCCACACCTGGCAGCATCGCTGCTCCCTGGGCATGCCTCTGTTGGGGCACCACACCATGGGCAGCACCACGGCACACACCTGGGTGAGAAGTCAAATCCATGTTCTCTTCTCCTGGACTCTTCTTCCAGGCTTGTGTGGGTCCATTTGTTGTGTCTGCACCTGCCTGGAGATCTCCTGGCATAATTTTAGACCCTGACCAAGTGCTTGCAATGTCTGTCCTGGAAGAAGCCTGAGGCAAACTCAGTCCAGGGCCCATGACACAAAGCCCTGTATATAGGGCATGCATGCATGGGTTAGTCACATGTTTTCATGGTCCTGTTTAGCCAAAACCAGATGATTGGCACAGGATGGAGTTAATGTAGGAGGCAAACTTTTACCAGACACCCCTGCACTGATTTCCAAGGGCACAAAGGCCATGTGCTGGTGTGCAGGCTGCTGGCAGCACTGAGGCACTAGCTGGCACTGCAACCCTCAAATCTTTATACAACAAAAAAACCCCCCAAAACCCCAACAAAAAATCCCCTTTGGTTTTGGGGGGAAAAGTGACCTGTGCACATATAGGCACTTCCTTGCTCAGGCATGGGCTCAGCCAGATGTGCTGCTTTTCCTCTGAGTACTCTCCAGTGACACCACGCTTGAGTTGTGCCAGCTCTTTGCACAGGCTCTTTACTGCTGTTGTATCCCCACGGTATTTGCCATAAGCCAGGCTCCTAAAAGGCTTAGCGTGAAGTCCCTTATAGGAAAGCTATTTGGCATTCATCTGCTGCTCAGTTCCAGGGGAAGTTACCTCGGACAGGCTGCAAAACCACGATGTAAACGCCTACAGCTTTACATGACAGAGCTAACTCAGCTCCGCCCACCTCAGCGCCTGCAGGAGAAAGGCAGCAAGTGCCTCCACAGCCCTCCTGCAAAGTGCTCTGTCCTCCCTGGCAGCAGAAAGGCTGCTGTGGTCGCAGAATCACAGAATAGTCTGAGTTGGAGGGAACCACCAAGTCCAGCCCTCAAGCAAATAGCCCCTACTGGGGCTGAACTTGCGATACACAGGCCTCAGCTCACAAGGCAGGCAGTGTCCTTGAGCACAGAGGATTAGCTTCATGAGTGACAAATAACCATCCCATCTTCATTATTATTGTAAAAAATTCAGAATGTAGCAGGAAATCTGACCTTCGTAATTGCCTTTTTCTCCAAGGCAGAAATCAGATGAAATAAAAAGGCTCCGGCCTCTCACCCAAATGCACGCTTTTAACCTCCTGCAAATACACAAAGATGATGCAAAATGCCCATATTTTATCTGCAAATGTTATACTGGGCTAACAGCCCAGGCTGAAACAGATGGGCATAGGTTCTAAAAGTAAATAATGTGTCCTGAAACACCATTTCAGCATGTATTCCTTTTAGAAGTATGGCCTAAAGAGAAATTCTAGGAGCACTGATGGACAACTGCTTCACCTCTAAGCAAAGTCAAGCCTGTGCTTTCCAGAGCCACAGCTTCTGCTGCACAGACTTGAAAGCCCAAGCCATTCCTACCTGTGCTGTGCAAGCCACTTTCTCCAGCCTCTGCCCCTTTTGTCTCCTTTCAGTTGACTAGATTTTGTGGACTGAAGCATATGGACACTTACTGTAGGAGCCTTTTCCTTTACAGAAGCCCCAAGTCTTGAGCGAGGTCATGAGCTTTGCATGAGTGGCTTAGCCTTCATTAATTAGGAGCCCTTTTTTAAAGTATATATTTTTTAGGCTATACTGACATCTGCAGGTGCTCCATAATGGATTTTGGAAATTAGACTTGCTATCGTTGAAGAATCAGCCTCCAGGTTTGCAATGCAAAGGATGATTGCATCACTCTGAGTGAAGGGAGTGGAGGAGCAGGGCCAGCTCCCACGAGAGGGTGCTGCGCACTGCAGTGGCCAAGCTCTGCTACCAAACACTCCCAGGTGCTAAAAGCAGACTCACTCCTCGTTCATGGAATTGTTCTCAGGCCAGTAGATCACAGCAGGCCAACTCCGTAGAGAACCTGCAAGGTGCAGCTGCTCAGAATTAGCAGAGAGTTGTATTTAGTGATATTTTGGCTGGTATTCAAACTTGTGTTGACCAATGATGGCTTTAGTTTGAACAATAGCCACAAAAACCTACATTTGGAAAAATGCAGGATATTGCAGATGGGAATGAGAGTCACGTTAACTTAGGTCATTTTTACTTGAATTTATAAATGCGCATTGAAATTGTATTCAGCCAGAGCATAATGTACTTTGCAAATATTCTTAATTTTCTACAGTTCTGATCTTATAGTGAACAAGTGAACATCTCTGATGCTGGAGAAGTCACTGCAGCAACATGTCACACGTTCTTCAAAATCAAGTGGGGTTCAGAGAGCCTTGACTTTAATGAAGCTGTAAACAAAAAATCTATGAGAGATGCCACTTGAAATAGTTGAATGACAGGTGCCAAGACAGGTGGGAATTTCTGCCACCTAATGCATGCCTGGAAGTTGTAGAACTGAAAGAAACTGGCTGAAGCTTAACCACCCATGACATTGGTATATCATAACACTTTTGTAAAGGTGAGTTTTTCTTAGATATATTCTTCATGAAGTAAACAAACACACAAAATTATCCCCATTTACCTTCCAAGGATTTTTCTGGCATCTAAAAATATTCTATTACCAATACAAGACTTTCTGCAGTATTTCATCCTGAAAGTGTTTCAAGGCATGAGGATTTGGACAGCCATTATGTTGCTTCTAGGTATTATTAAACTATGAAAAAAGAATTAATAAATTAACAAGACAGAGTCCTTTTTGTTCAAACAGAGAAACTTCCAGTATCTAAGTTGTGATTTGTTTGTCTCACATAAAATTAAAATTTAGGCTCTTTGCTCACTGTTTAGAGGACCTCACCCGACACCCAGGCCTGCCTGACCACAGGGAGGCCTGAAGCAGGGGCCTTCAGGGACACAATTCTCACTTTATTCCTGCAAACTGTGCTTGTGCAGTCTCAGGACCTGCACCTCTGAGCCCTCCAGACACCTTGTCACTCATGAGAAGGGCAGCAGGGACTGATCCTGGAAGCTGCTACTTTTTAAAATGAGATTGCCATGGTGTGGTATCTAGAATTAGGTGACATATGAATGAACACAGTAAAGCAGAAGAAAGCCTGGGATGAAGAAACTGCACTCTCATGTCAAAAGTCAGGCTCTGCTCATTTTGGCTTTCCAGGTAGTCCTACTGAAGGTAAAGCAGGTACTGGAGCAGCTGAAGAGAAGGAAGTAGGACTGCAAGTGTGCTAATCTTAGGAAGCCTTTTTCCCTCCCCACCAAGACACTACATCTGAGTGCTGTTTCAGTGCTCCTGCAGGTGCAGAGCTGCATTTGTACCATTTCCGGGAGCTGGTTGAGCTGGTGGGTGCCTGGAGAAGGAGGTGAGGTGACATTTCCCCTGTGAGCTGGACAGGAAGGGGCTCGGACACCTCCTCTTCTGCTGAGCACAAGTGCCCCAACCACAGCACAAAAGAGGAGGCAAGCCAGCTAACACAGCTGCACAGTGCCTGAGAGTCACATCCCAGAGTCAGATTGAAGCCTTTGGGCAACTCTCAAAAAATTGCTGCAGAGCTTAAAAATGAGTCCAGCATGTGCTGGTGCAGAGTGCCAGCCAGCTGTGGGTCAGGAGTGTGTGAGCATGAGAAGTGACCCTCTACTAACACCACGCTCTCGGCACACATCTCTCAGGGCAAGACATGTAAAAATGGTTTTTAAGATGTTGTCTGCCAGCTAGAAGTCATGGCCCTGAGTTATGTCCCTCAGCTCTCTGCACACTGTATGACTGCAAGCAGTCAAGCACCTCTGCACAAGGAGTGATGCAAACCAAGCTGCAGGGTAAGAAATAATCGTGCACAGCAATTAGGAAACACTCAGATCTGTCTTGTACATTGGCCCAGGTACTCAGAAAACATGGAAGGCCTACAGCAAGAGCAGTGCCTTACCTCTGTCTGAGATTGACACCCTTGGAGCTACAGAGCCTATATCCCTCAGGCAGAGCTGTCTGCAGCCTTTTTATAAATCCTGCAATGGCACATTGCCTGATGAGGTGGGAGGCAGAGGTTCAGCTCTCCCTGGCTGGGGTAGCTTCAGGCATGCCCCTGCCAGCCCCAGGTGCTCTTGCAGTAAGGGTCTGAGCTGAGGGCAAAGTGGCTCTTACAATCCTTGTAGCAGAAGCCACTTCTTTTGCCTCACAATACAGGACAAGGCTGGAGAGTTGGAGCCTGAGTGGATCAAAGAGACAGAAAACCCACTCAGCAAGTCAGGTACAGCAGCTCTGAGGCAGACTGCACTGAGTATGAGCTTCTCTCTTCCATCCATTTAACCATCACAATGATGTGCCTCAAATGGGAAAAAGCTGGTCCTTCTGATTTGGCTGCACTGGGGAGAGAGGCTTTCAAACATTCTATGGAGACAATAAAGGCTAAAACTGCTTGAATATCAACAAATCTTTTACTGCTTTCGCTCAGTTTATACTGGGCATCTGGACAGAGATCTTGCCCTGCATGTGAGATGTGGAGGAGCTCAACAGCCCACTAGGCACATCCCAGAATGCTTGGCAGCATGGAATCTCCCAGGAGTTCATCACTTAGCCAGTTTTGCCATGTGATTGTTTGCATCCTTGTCCTCAAATTCAGCAGTGTGACAAGCACAACCTCAAACCAAGCAGAGTGTCCACAGGCCCACCATTTCCATCTCAGCTTTATACATGTGGAGAGAAAACAAACCTCCTGTCTCTTGGATTCCACAAGAAAAGCTCTGGACATGTAAACTCTGTAGTACATGCCATACATTGTGTGCAGCATGGCTGACAGCCATGAACATGAGGCAACCAAGAAGCAGAGGAGGAGAGGAGAGCATGGGTGCTGTTCTCACCCTGACATCCCAGCAGTGGAGACCTTGGGAAGCAGTGCCCAGGAGGACACAAGTGCCAATTTCTTGCTTCTCAGTGCCAAAAGGGTTGTAGTACAAATCACCTAACAGACAGAAGTATAAAAGCCATGGCCCTAAAGGCCAGGGCAAACCTTCCTCTTCTTCTGTTATGAAGATCATACATTTAATAAAACCAGGAAAATTGATTACATACAAGACCTGTTGAAGGCCCTGGGCTGAGGACCTTGCTCACTTGCTGACATGACACAGATTTAGTTCAGTGAAGAGGAACCTGAGGGAAGGAAAAATCCTCATCCAAACTCTACTTGATGAAAGTAATGGGGAGAAAAGAAAGAAAAAACTGAGTCAGGAGCCAGAATGCATATTTTGGTTTGTGTTTTGTGATGGTCTAAATCTGAAGTCTGAACTAAAAACATCTGAAATGCAAGGAATTAAAATTCAGGTCCAGACTTCATATTTGGATCCATTCCAAGCAAAACAAAAAAGGACTAAGTCTTCTACTGTCTGAAGATTAAACTTTTTTTTTTTCTGCCAAACTGTCTATTACCAAGCATGAATTTAGCACAATTTTAAAAAATATTTAAAAAAAAAAAGTGGGGGGGGGAGGAGTGGAATAGTTTTACTTGAGTTTTAAACAGATATTAAATAGTCTAGATATGAAGGTGCCACCTATGAAGACATAAGACACTAGCCCAGCTCTGAAACTGGGAGTTTTCCAAGCTTTTAAAAAAACATTTTACACATTGTCATAACAGACTACGGATAAACAAGCATACAACAGGTGAAAAATGTGACTGCAAGGGCTGTGATGACAGTTCTGTTTGCACAATACATTCATTTCAAGGTACTTGAGCATCTGTTATATATTTAGTTCTTTCCTGCTATAGACAATAAAGCAGGTGAGCATCACTTACACCTAAGAGACCATATGTTTGTGAGATGCTGGGAGGTTCACTCAGCAGAGAAAGAAATGCATTCCCTTCAGGTGAGAGCAAAGCTGATCAAATTTCTTCTTTGCACTTTATTATAATGACATTATTAATGCAAGTGATATAAAATAATGTACACAGAATACAGTGAATGGGCTAAATGCTTCCTCTTCCTTGCTGCCAAAACATTAAAAAAGAGTCTTGCTTTGGGTTTTGTGCACAAATAAAGTATAGAAATGAAAGTTAAGAGCAGCTGATTTCCTCTACCCTTTGTAATGAATCCTCTTCTGAATTGGTAGAAGGAGACAGTGGGCATGAAAAGGTGACTTCCAAGCAGGTTTCGCCTACTGAAGAGAAGCTCCCAGATGCTCAGCTTAAAGCCTCAGCTGGAGACAGGAAAAGAAGAGGTTGTTTTGATTTGAAAATTCTTGTTTATGGTGACCCCATTCCCAGAAACACACCAACGGCTGTTTTTGCTGCCACTATTTGAGGCGATTTTTCATGTTTTGAGGTAAGCCGTGATTAACTTTTATTCAGAATTATGTACACTGGGAGTACCATGTCCACTTTTGGACTGCCCAGAAGAAGACAGACCCTCCCCAGTGGAGGCCACCAAGATGGTTGGAGGCTGGTGCACATGGACAAGTCGAGAGGGGCCTGCCCAGCCTGGGGAGGGATGGCTGTCAGGGCTCTTGCTGCTGCCTACAGCTACTGCAGGGCAGGGAAGAAGGAAGAGGGAGCCAGATTCTTTTAAGACGTGCACAACAAAAGGCAATGAACACAATCTGGAACCTGGAAAATTCCACTTAGCTACTAAGTTGGACGTTGTCTCCTGTGAATGGGGTTTGGGTGAGATCTCCCAAGGT
The DNA here is from genome assembly GCA_013398275.1 of Promerops cafer. Classification (NCBI taxonomy): domain Eukaryota; kingdom Metazoa; phylum Chordata; class Aves; order Passeriformes; family Nectariniidae; genus Promerops; species Promerops cafer. The sequence continues at coordinate 264,860 of VZSE01007083.1, forward strand.
TACTTCTAAATTACATCATTCTGCAATGCTAAAACAGGAGGAACAATCCACCCTCTTCACACTTCAGTTGTGACAGGAAATGTAAAGGCAAGGGAGAGGAATCATATGAAAACAAAGATGCATTTTTTATTTGACTATATGGTGTCCAAGACAATTCAGCCAGAAGGGCCCAAGCAAAGAAAGTTTCCAGTTTCTAACTTCTAACTAAGTTCAGCCAACTCAAAAAACTTACCAGGTGAATGTGTCTCCTCTTCATTGACTACGGCTCTGCTGAGACAGACAGGGGTCTCAGCCTGGAGAGAGGTTGTAAATTTAGAAATTAAATTTAGGTGTGTGCACTAATTGGCCAAATGAGTTTGTATTAGTGTAGGTGCAAAAGCAGAACTCCAGAGGAGTCTCACTGCAGCTGAAAAGGCTGGTCAAGTCATAACAGGAAAATATTGCTGGCTGTGAAGATACCCAGATTGCTTGCTGAAAGGGTTTTGAAGTATTTAAGTAACAAATAAGATGATACTCTTCTTTTCCAGCTCTAAGAAATTCAGGTCTAGACTGCAAATTGTAGTTATACTATGAAGACAGGAAAATTACCTCTGAAAGACATTTGGAGAGGACTGTGTTTCTAAGTGCATACTGAAGTATAGAAGTGCAAGTGCTGTGCTGTGACTTTTCATTACAATTGTGTGTAGTGGTAACAAAGGGGAAATTTTGTATGAGAAAAGACAATGGATTTACTGCTCGAATGGGTTTTGTTTCAAACTAAAGCACTGGTATTCTAAATAGTACTTAGTCTGGGTTTTTAAACAATGTATTAAATGTTTGTTTAGCAAGGAACTGAATGGTATTTCCTCATTGATGCTAATGGGGACTCCTGACACCTTCAGTCAATAACTGAGATCTGTGTATTGCTTTCTGGAAGGACAGAAGTGAAGCTGACATTTCAGGAAAGGGTTAAACAGAGACCCTCAGTAAAGGAGAGCTGGATGGTTACAGTAGGACTGGCAGTGAAATGGGATTACACAGGCATGCAAATAGGGAGGACAATTCCTACATCTGAGCACTATCTCACTGCTTCCCTCTTACCAAATCAGGACAATGTTACCCAAGATATGCCAGCTCCTTCCTGGACAGGAGATCTCCAGCCCTGAAAGCTGTAGCAGTCAGGCAGAAATGCTCCCGTGGGGAGCCAGCTGGCACAGGAGGAGAAGTGGGAACCACCAGCCAGTCTCCTGTCTCATTCCACGAGAAGCGATCGCGTAAACGGGTCTGCCCCTCGAGCGCTCCTCTCCGCGCGGGCATTGCCCGCTGGGGGCTCCCCACTGACAGAAAGGGCAGGGGAAAAATCTCTGGGAGCTGTGCAAACCTGCCAGCATTGCAGAGCTGGCAATTTAGGGGTGCATCGTTAGCCTTCCCAGGCCCCCGGGGACAGGAGACAGGCGGGCCTGAAAGGCATTTTACTGGGCCAAAGGGGAGGTGCCTGGGCTCCTGCTTTCCCCCTCGCAGCGCTGCCTGCAAGGCAGTGGTGGCAGAGGGGAGGCAGCCCTGGGGGAAGCAGGGCTGCTGGGCTGCTCTCCTCGGGCACGCTCCTGGACTAAAGCGTTTGGCACCCTGGAGCATTTAGTGGGGAACAACCGAGATGTGCAAACTCCCCAGAGGAAAGCCAGAGCTGACCTTCACCGTGCCCTCTCACTCACCTGCCACCTCCTCTTCCAGCCCTCCGGCAGCCCAGAGCCCACTGAGCCCTCTGCCTGCTACTTATTTATTTATCTTGTAAAGATGAGCCCGGGGCGTTTCATGTTTCAGCCTTTTGTGCCCTTGAGGGAGGAGATAATGGAAGACCTGGCAGGAGATGCACACACATCATCAGCCCAGGGGTCCCCCACACCACCTTTGGAGGGATCCCTGGGAGGGGACCACACTGGTATCAATAAATATTTATCAGCACTGCACCATTATCCATATGCTTTTTAAAATAAAGAACATGAACATAAATAAAGCTAGGATAAAGCACATATATTAAATTTGCAGGAAACACTGGAGACTTGGAAAAGCATCTTTCCTGTACTGGTGGGTTTCCTTCTGCATAAACACAACAATAAATAAGAAGTACTTCAACTAACAGCTATAAATAACATCTTGTGTGCACATTCGGATGATTTACATGCTTGTCCTGGAGTGATTGGGCTGGAATGAGTTGCAGCCTGTTCCTCTTCCTACATGGCAGGAGTTCTCCCATTACCTAAGCTTCATTGTTTTGCACTTTTTATTCCAGGGCTTCACGCATGGCTTGTTTGCAGCTCAGTTCCTTCCCGTGTCCAGCTTCCCTCCTTGCCAGCATTTCCAGCCATGGAGATGACACCTGATGGTGAGCTGATCAATGGCTGGTTTCCTTCCTCTGAACTCACCCGGCCCCACACACACCACAGGCCGTCGGCTTCGCAGATGTTCCCACTTGTTTTCATGGGATATTTGAAAACATTTCAAATCCACCAGTGATTGAATGAAAATAATTCATGCCTGAAGTAAATGGGCTGATTTTAATTGTATGAATCCTGCTGCAGAGAGGGACACACACACGTGCATCTACTTTACACATTCTTTTCAGACATCTGCATGTATGCATGTTTTCTCATGCAGATAATATGTTTCTTCTATTGGTTTCTCTTGGTATGAAGCAGTATCTTTAGAGACAGGAAAAATCGCATAGCACCGGCAAGAAGTTTGTACTATTTGAATTTTTATGGCAAAAGCACTAGTGGAAATTTCCCTTGGGAAAATACATGGCATCTGAGATTTCTACCTACGTTAAGGAACATATATAAATGAGTCTTGGTTGTATGAATTGCTAATTGATAAGACACAATGTAACTTTCCTTGCTATCATAGCTGTAGAGTTGCATTTGCCTCCTTTAAAACTTTGCGGCCGCCTCAAGTAAATAAAGGCCAGAGAAAGTGAAGTACCTCAGTAAAATACACCATTGTCCCAGAACAGGAGTTCACAGGCTTTTTAATTTGGTGTGCCAACCCTCAGCCTTTCGAACTGCAGCTTCACAGATGAGTGCCATCTCCTCTGCAGCCCACATGCTGCTGGAGGTGGTTCAAAGACATATGGGGAGTGAGAGCCTGATACCAGCAGCAGACAGCACAGCTTCTGCCGAAGGCCAGACACAATCCAACTGAGAGCCTGTGATGTACAGATGAAGTCAAGGCTGTGCCTGCTCAGCCCAGTGCTCTGTCAGCCTTGGCAACTCCCACAAGCAAGCACAGAGCCACAGCCATAGACTGGGAGCTGTTGGAGACTGAGGAGAAGTCACTCATTGCTTTATTATTTCTTGTAGGAACATATGGAGACAGACCTCCCAGTTTATCCCTGTGGAGCCTGTGAAGATTCCTGCTCCTCAAGCTGCAGTAACAGTTGACAGAGGATGTGCTGGTGCTGAGGCTCCAAAAGCTGCAGGGTGCTGCAGAAGGGCTGGAGGCACTCCTACTCACAATGGTTGTTTGCCTGCAGCTGGATTATGCACGTGGTTGCTTCCAATGTCCACAAAAGGTTGAAGAATGCAGAGAAAACAGCTCAGACAATTGTTTGTTTGTTGTCCAAAAAGGAAAAGAAGGAGACTCTCTCAGTGGAGAACATCAATTCATAGCCAAGTACCCATCTTTGGGACTAGAATAAATGGTGTCTCCACCAAAGGAGATGAATGCTGGTATCTCCTGCCAGGCTGGGCCATGACACCACCTCTTGCTTTTGCCTCACCACAAGTGGCAGGACAGCCTCTCCCAGAGTGAAGTTCAGCAGAATTAGGGTCTCAATCTCTTAGGGCATCTGTCAGTAGAGGGCAATGTAGTTACAAACAACTGACCTGCTCCAGGTCCCCACCCAGCAGAAGGCATAGACCTTACCTAGAATTTTATATTGCCATGTGTGACCTAATAGTGTATCCTGCTGTTATGTGCCGTGTTTAACATACCAGCAACACTATGTCATGCAGCTGATACTAGAATTAAGGCCTAGGGTATTTGTTTATGAAGGCAGGTTCCCTTGTGATCACTGCTATTTGTGGCCAGGGAAAGGAGGGGACACAGTGTTGGAATGGGTTTCTAGTGGGCGTTTGTTTACTGTACTCTCGATGCACTGGTTTATCAGGCCAGGGAATAAGTTAGAGCTTCCCAGCCTGCCTGTCTGGTTGCAAATTCCAGTCTGTTCCTCCAGGCTGAATATAGAGAGCAGCTGGCTGAAGCTAAATGAATAATACTGCCTCACAAAACAATAGTGCTGGGCTCAACATGTTGCGCAGACATCTATTTTGAGTTTGGATATTTAAAGACTAAGGAGGCATGACAGGCACATTTATGGGGCAGCAATTACCAGCAGCCTGCAGACTGTGCCTTGGATGTGAACAGATTAACACCTTCTTCTCTGCGTGTGTCAAATACTCTGGTAAAGAGTTCACCTTTACAAAGTGTCTCTGAAGAGTTGACAAGTCCTTCCACTTCCTGTACATCCAGCATTTTCCTGTTGGATAACCTTAAGCAGAAACTTTCTGTGCTACAATCAATCCTATCTAAAATAAAGAGGTGAAATATGCTGCTGTTATTTTACTCCATTCTGTAACTTTTATTGGTGGCAAATGGTAGAAAGATCTAACAGATCTTTCTGGTCCATAATTTTCTAATTTCATTCTGGTCTAATGAACCCACTAAGAATCTCCTTAACACATAAGGTGTCTCAGTACTCAAAAGCAATCATTGCTGTTTGAAAGCCAGTGGAAAAAGGAGGTAATTTTCTGCTTTTCAGGACAATCAGAGCTAGGACATAACCAGATACATAGGTTGCTTTTGGACATACTACAGCTGTGAATGTCTGCATATACCAATAGTCCAGAAGGAGGCTGGATTTTGGGCACAGCCTAATAACCTCCATTCATTTCAGACCAAGCTGAATGTGTGCAGAAAAGGGATTTGTATGGCTTTGTGGCCTGAGCTTGCAAGTGTGTACTGAAAAGCACAGCTCTCAGGACACGGTCACGACAGACTGAAACACTCTCATGCAGGGCAGTGCAAGGATGAGGCTTTAAAATGTATTTGTTTTACAATTCATGCCATAAAATAATATACAAGCAGTCATAGGAACTTGCCAGAGGTTTTATAAGCTCATAGTAGCTTCAGGTACTCGGAAGTTCTAAACTTTGACTATTCTCTTCAGCAGGAAGGAAAACTACTCTCAATTAAATGGTGCTTGAGGGAAAAATTAAGTCTTTCTTAAGAAGTTCACTGGCCAGTGACTCTGGGGCTAGAGAAAGCTCTAGATCACAGTGGGATGTCACTCTATAACCCAGGTTTAGGGTCTCAAATATAAATTAACATAGGATAAGAAAGCTCCTGGCCTAACCTCCAGCTAAATTAGCAGTGTGGACTGGCCTGCAGATAGCTTATGCACTGATGCATAAGTAATTTCATGGCATGTAACTAAAAATACCTAGGAGAAGATACTGAGATGGTTTGATAAAAGAATGCTAGGAAATCCTAAACTGCTATTCATGCCAGAATTTGCAGTGAAAAATATAGTATATCACACTTCTGACTTTTGTCTGAAGATGGGATGTGATACAAGTGCTTTGGTCTAACCAATAATGTTTGTAATCATTAAGCTGGGCATGTGTTTAAATGCTTTGCAATACTAATAGAATTTATCTGAGGTTTTTGGAAAGCTGAAAAAATAAGTATATAATAATTTTTTAAGAAACAAAAATATTCAGAAATCAGGTTGTGATTTCCAGAAAAAGGAGGATCTAGCAATTTCAGTAGAATTAATCATTCACACCTGTATTTGTGTCATCAGACCTACAGATAATTAAGGAACATATTCCCACAAACCAATATTGCACACTTATTTACCCATATAATCTCTCTAAGGTCTCAATAAAGAGTAAAAGGCTTCTAAGTGGTCAGTTCAAAGAGCCTAACCTGGAACTGTGCTCTGGAGCACATGCTTGAAGAGACTAACTCAGCAGTTAGCCTGGATAGTGCCTTAGAACCACAGAGTAACTTAGGTTGGAAGGGATGTCTGAAGATCATCTTGTCTCCCTGCTGCTCAGAAGGGGCTTTACTACAGCACGTTGCTCAGGGTTCTGAAGAGCTGGATTTTCAACATCTGCAAGGATGGAGACTCTACAACCTCCCTGGGAAAGCTGTTGCAGGGTCAAGACCTTCCTCTGCCCTGCTGATAAATCAGGTTTTCCCACTGCCTAATTTGAATTTCCCATGTTGCAGCTGGTGTCTACTGCCCATCACTGTGTACCACTAAGGTGTCTGACTCCATCTGCCCTTTTGTGGATCCCCTTCCTGAAGCTTTCCCTTCTCCATGCTGAACAAACCCAGTTCTCAGCCTCTCCCCATACATCACCTGCTCCAACCCCCTCACCATCTCTGTGGCCTCCTCTGGACTCAATCCTGTTTGTTGATGTACTGTATAGTCCAAAAGTGGACAGAGTGCTCCAGATACACTCTCATATCTCTCAGCCTGCTGCCTCTGCTTCATGCTGCCACAGCTCAGCGTGGAGCTGGCTGCCTTTGCTGCAAGGGCACATTGCTGCCCCATGCCCCACATTTAGTCCACAAGGAGGCCCAGATCCTTTTCTGCCAAAGCACTGTCTGTTTGCTTCATCCCCATCCTGTCCTGCCGTGTGGGGTTGTTTCATCCTAGGTACAAGACTCTGCGTTTGTCTTTTTTGAGTTTCATGAGATTCTTCTCAGTTTATTCTCCAGGTTGTTCAGTTAAGCCCTGAAGCGCAGCAGCTCTGCCCTCCAGCACATAAATTATCCATCTCCCCCCATTTCAGTACTGCCTGCAAACTGCAGGGCATAGAAGAAGGAAGCAGTTAGTGGGACAATGTGCATCCAAACCCCAGACAAGCCATGTTTGAGGTCTTCTCCACACAACAACATAGCAGCAGCCATGCACAGACCTTCTGTGAGTCAGCAGTGGGTACAGTCACAGCACCTGGCAGTGCTGGGACAGCCAGGACAAACTTCCTGCCACTAGCAGACAGCCTTTTTGGGTGCCTGTCATGTTTTAGACAGACAGAACTGTAGGGCTGCTGTGACTGAATGTCTAGGGAATGTGTCTGCTTCATCTGAAGGATTTATTTTTGCAATAATGTAATATTAGTACAGTAAGCAGGAGACAAAATGACATTATATATTTTTTATCAATTTCTTTGCCGTCAGACTGCACTATGAAATTTTTTCCATGCCCCAACAAAGGGGAAGGGGAAATAAGAATCATTAACTGAGCTGACAGTTTCCCCTAATTTCAGCCATTCCCTATAACATTCCCTTTTTATCCAGATTTTGAAGTTTTTTTCTGGGATCAGCTGTGTCCCCCACTGATAATGTTGCAGCTGGTCCAGATCTGATGGGTTAAATGCCCTGTTCCTATCTCTGACAATGCCCTGTTCCTATCTCTGACAAAGTTTGTTCTGGAAACTTTTTTATGGCCATGTGTCCAATTAAATTCAGTACCTAGATAGTGAAGCAGACTGTGTGCAGAACACATCGAACCTGACCTCTGCTCACCAGCACTGCTGGTGCTGCCCAGCTCCTGGCCACAGCCTTCTGCCAGGATGGCTGGGAATGGCTCTTTGTGTCCAGAGGAAGATACCAAGCCACTCCTGTACCAGGGAGAGCCCTAAAGCAAGAACAAACCACTCGTCCTCACCTCATGCAAATGTTACTCGGCACAAAAGGCTGCGCGGTTTCTCAGGGATGCGGTTACAAAGCCGAGGGGAGGCACATGCTCTGCCTGTTAATCACCACTCGGCTGGTCAGAAAACGTAAATCTCCTCTCTATGCTGGGCTTTGGCAGTGCCAGCCACAGAGAGCTCCAGCTTCACCCTGCAGTGTGCACAGAGCTCCCTGACTCCACACTAAATAGGCTCCCACCTGCTGCAAGACCTGAGGAACCACTTGATATTGCTTGCTTATAAATAGCATATTTATATATGCTATATTTAAAATACCTAATCCCAGCGCCAAATTAAAGTAGACTTAAAATATTCCATAGTCTACATCTGGTTTCCTGCTAATGGCAGCTAACAGCTACACTAGTAAATGTTCTTTTTCCCTACCAAAGCTGTCCCCTCCAAGACAGATCTCGCAGAACTCTTTGCTCTGAGCAAGCATGACTGGGATAAGGGATGTGCTCTGCCTTTGCCCCTCATTTGAACCAAGTCTGCCTCCCAAGCAGGCCACCCCCTGAAGCCTGCTGGGTTTTTTTCCTCCCCCAAAGATATATCTTCAGTTTGGTATTTTTGCATTATGCACCAAGTACCATCTTCTTTTAATTTTAAATATATATATGAAAAAAAAAAGAGACAAATAAAGACACCATTTGCATTTTCAGAGACACTGGCAGAGTGTGTACTGGGCACTTCAGAAAACACAAAATCGTATTTATTCAAAGTGTCTAATAGTCTGTACCTGAAGTCTTCCATTTTCTCAGTGACACACTGAATACAGAGATTGATGACATGACTTTAAGGATTGCTGTGTAATTGTTTCCATATAATAATATGATAAAATGTGTTGCTTATTTTAGCACCTAACTTTGGCCTAAAAGGCAACTTGCCCTGCTAGACTTCCAAGGAACTGCTGCAGAAGAAAACAGCTATTGCCATACAGGTGGTTCAGTAAGTGGAGCCTTTATCTGAGCAGTGTTGCTCAGCCCAGGCTGCAGCAGCTGCCTTTGCCAAGCTGGATGGCCCAGAAATTTGCAGGACAATCAAATCTGTTAGTAAGTGTGAACCATGAACCACCTGGGCTGGACCCTAACAGGCTGCCCCAAAACAGGAAGGAAACTTTGAAACTTCTAGATTATACATTTATGCATTTTAAGAAGTTAACATTTCTTATTTTTATTCAGCCTTAAATTATGCTAATCATAATGGTAAAGGCAAGTAATTCAGAAAAAAAAACAGAAAAACCCACCTTTATCTCTGGCCTGAGGAAAGTATTTGGGAGTTCACTCTGTTGCAACAGTTTTGGCTGCCAGATTAAAAAAAATTATTTATTCATACATCTCTTTTCAGAATCTATCAGTCTACATGTCCCATATGGTAAGGTTTAGGCTTTGAGATTTAGTAAATATCAAATATTTGTGCAATATTGGGGTGGGGGGAAGACAGAAAGATTAAGCAACTGTTTTTAATTCAGGTTTTGTTTAGTCCATGCTGAAAAATAGACTTTGAAAACCACTGTGGAGGCAGCATTTCATCATAGAAGTGTTTAAGTCAGAACTGTATCTCCTGGCAAGTTGGAATTGAGTAAGAGGCACTAAAACCAGCCTTCACAAGCTCTATAAATCCCTTCTGCAGTTCCTTTCTGCTGGTCGGTATGAGCCTTTCTCTTAAAGATGTGGAAAATGTGCCAAAAAGCTGTATCCATGTAAACAGGACTTCTGATTTCATCACTTTGGAAAAGATAAAATAGCAGTTACACTCAGGGCACCTGAGGATATGACAGGCAAAGTTTGGAAAAACTGGTATAAAATATTAATCGTTTGCAAATTGCCTATTATTTGCTGAGCACTGTGTAAAAATAGACAGGTTGCCTGTTCTGAAAAGCCTATGGACTTTGTATTTTTAGCCAGTAGCATGAAGCCAGACTGCTGAGGCTGAAGGGGAACCACTGCTTTAATCTGCTCTTCTCACCAGCAGACCTACACATAAAAAGCTGCTGCCTAAACATCCGAGCCACCCAGTAGGAAAGATGAAAGGGAAACCAGGATTTTGAAAACAGTCTTTCTATTCCTTGCTTTACCTCAGAGACTGTGGGCAAGCCAAAGGCTCATGTTCTCCATCTTTTAAAGGCTGGTGACAGCACTTTGCTGCCCTGCAAGGATGATGAAGATATGTACATTTAATACTCTGAGACTCTTTGGCACTAGAAAGAGAGAAGCATCCTGAACGGATACAGAGTAGACAGGCTGCCCTGGAAAGGAATGACTGAGGAATGTGGCTTAGTATTTGCAAATTATAGTTGACACTTTTTTTAGGACTTAGTATTTTCTGGCGATGTTAATGTTCTCAAAGGAGCAGACCTACAGTCCCTTGCAAATCGTGCACTAGAGCAGATGTCATATTTCTGATATTTCATTCCATTACATTTATTTTTGGAACTCTAAAAGTTCCTAAATCCTCCAAATCGAGACTGAACAACCTATCTGTGTTGTAGCATAAATATGCATAGCTGAAGGCCTGGTTATGACTGTCAGTACTAACTAGAGAGCCCTAATGTGCTTAAATTTAAGCCCACTTAATTTGCAGAAAGCTATTCAGATGCTGTCAGTCAAGCTGGGAATTTGAAGAATATTTAAGTTGTTGATTAAGTACTTAACATTACAGGTTAATGCAAAATTGTCTGTCCTACTTTTCTTGTGGTTATATGGTGACCTGTATAAATATTGGAGTTCTGTCTTACTCCTTCCAGCACAATCAGATCCTCATCACCCCAAATTATCCAGGGCTAGAGGAGGCACAAATGTGCATTCCTATGTCAGGCTGCTCACTAACAGCCCCCTTGTGCTGCCCATTTGCTCTCACTGATGAGATGCAGATATTCACTAGTCGAGCATGTGAGGCCCAAATAAGGCAGGAGGAGGAAGAAGAAGAAGGTCCTCAGAGCTGCTCCTCTTTCCATACCTGTGGGGAGGCCTTGCATGGGCAGGAGAAGGTCAGTGCCAGCAAAGGCACGCATGGGAACAGGCACGCTCTTCCAGAGCCTGGGCTTTATTAGAGCTCCAAAGTGCTCTGAGCCGAGGTGAAACTGGCAACACTAGATCCCTCTCTGCCCAAAACAGCTTCCATCTGAGAAAATCCTGACCCTGTCATCATTTTGCACATGAAAGCAGGAAGGTGAAGCCCTCTCCCCTCCAGAGACTGGGGATTTGTGTGCAGGACACCAGGTCAACATCACAGAGCAGAACAGAGCATTTGTGCTGCCAGCACCAGACCTTTCATGGGGAGGCTTTGATTTCTTTTTTCTTGAAGCCATAGGCTCTGCAACAAGGGTTTACAGGATGCTTTTAGCATAAAACAAACTAAAATATGTACAAAACTCCCCACCAACTTTCTAACCCTTCTTCTTACAGAGAAATGCCAGAAAATATGAGCAAATGCCATGTAACAGACTTAAAACTCAAAAGTCTCCCATCTTTGTTGTGGGCTCTTGTAAAATCTTGTAATTTTAAGCAGATGGACAGGCTGAATGTTGAGGCTGCCAGCACTACTTTGTTGAACACCATGCAAGCCAGGGCAGCTCTGTACTTCTGGATTTCTCTCCATCCACTGTGTTAGCAGAGCTGTGCTACAAAGCTCCTCTGCAGGTGTGTGTCTTGGGAACTTCATGCAGAGAAGCAGACCTTAGATGCCCTCTGTTCTCATAGGCTTCATGTGAGGTGTTTGGGGCCAGGAAGAGTTCACATTTACCTACCTTTGATGCTGTCTCAAGAGATGAAAAAATACAGTGTGGTGGTTGAAACTCATCAACTGGTTGTAGCAGAGATCACCCAGTGACAGCATCCCCCACCACCTCATATAGTCACAGAATGCACCTCATCTTCTTCAACTACTGATATACCATTCCCACAGCTGCTGCAATTGCTTTTCTATGTGACACCAGGGAAGAGTATCATTGATTTCTTGCCTGTTTTAATGGAGCTTGGCAATTAGAAGAGAGGTAGAACAAACTTTGCATCATCAACCAGTTCTCACAGACAAGCACCAACTGATCCTCAAACGACACCTGGGACAGCAGTTGGTAAAGATGAGAGGTACAGACATATCCACAGACTTGACATGGTGGAGGAGTTCCTGGTACTAATCAGGGATTAGAATTTTTGGGGTTATCTCAACAAACCCTGTGTCTTTAACAAGTTACCTTCCCTGCAGTTAAGGAAATCAGATTACCACCTGCCTATTTGTCTCTTGGACTGTAAGGATGCAGTGGGTTGTTAAAATAATATATTCTTTATACATGATCCACATACTTATATATGGACTAAAAATCCAGGTCTAGTAACAATGACACATGGAGTGTGTGCCTTTGTGTTAGTCTTAAATGTACATGGGAATTGAACCAAATGTTGTTCCCTTCAGTGTTAAAGCAAAAAGCTCATGGCTTATCTGTAAGTGTTTATTCTAGTATGTGTTCACTTCCCTGGGAGTTAGTTTTTTAACTGTACTCCCAGGGTAGTCAGGATGTTGGTAAATATTCATTGGCAAAAACATCCCCACATGATTGGAATTCACTCCCAGCAGGCATTAAATTGGAACAGAAGAACAAAGGATATGCCAGGCTTGATCAGCCACTGGTCTGTCAAGCCTGGTACCCTGCCTCTGGCAGTGGCCCATTCTTTATGCTTCAGACAAAAGAAAAAAACAATTTAAAAAACAATGCACCTGTCTGGAAATGCATCGCAAATACTTAACTCAGACTTACTACCTCATCTCAAAGTAGCTGAGACTGGAGTAACAGAGAACAAAATAACTTAATACTGTATTGCAGGGAATTATTGTATTCACTTTATTTTTGCTTCACTTTATTGATCATTTCTTTAGGAGAGACCTTACTTTAATACTTATGCAGTTCTGAGTATCCCTGACACTGTTGAAAATGAGCTGTGGCTTCTCAGGGATAATTTTGTGGGTGAGTGTCTCAGAAATCAGATTTCTCTCTGGCAGTTTGACACACAAAAACTGCCTTTCACTTACAGCTCAAAAGCCCCTGAAGTCACCAACTTGTGTGGCCTCGGCAAGAATTGCTTGATTCCAACAATGAGGTTCTTTTATTATTGCAGTTTATCCTGTATTAAGGCTTCATCAGGTCACCCTGCCCAGGACCCACTGTGGCGGCCCATGCACAGGCCTATCTCAGTATTGACTCCCCCTGCTTTCAAAGGCTTTACTGTCCTGAGCAGAATCTGCGGCGAGTGAATGGAATAGGTAAACCAGCAGGGAAGGTGGAGGGCAAACTTCTACATTCATCAGGAAAAAATTAACAGGATTCTCCCACACTGGCACAATGACAGATCTGCCATATCTTTGTGCAGGTCAAGTCTCTTCAGGCCTGTGAGCAAGCAGAACATCTCTGTTTCCAGGTGAGTAAGAAGGACATTTAGACAAACCTCCTGCACACTTTGAATCCCCCTGCCTCAGGCCACTCTCAAGCACTGTAGCTGAGAAACCTTTGATCCCCAGTGCACTATATCACACAAAGTGTATGTGTCATGAAGTCCTTGCTTTTGTCCCTAATAAATTGTAGCCACGTATGTCATAAGCCAGTGCTTCGTCAAACCAACGTGTGTGAAAAGAGATGCTCACAAAGATGGGTGTGGGGGAGGCCACTGGCAATGAGTGACTGAGTGCTGAGGAACCAGGCCTGGTGAAAGGGACCAGTGCTTTGACCTTAAAAGCTGTTCTGAGCACGTCCAGTCTGCATGGGAAACTCAGTCAAGAAGGGACATCTGTGTTTTCGGTCTGTTAACTTGTGTTTGACAGCTTGGGTTTTGGCAGCCTGAAAAGATTAAAAAACCTGCAGCCCAGCCAAGGCTAGCCTTGCACTGAAGCAGATAGTGGCGAGGGATTAGAGGTGGAAGGGAGGCCGAGGTGCCAGGCACAGCGGTGGTGGTGGGCCCAAAGCTATGACAACAGCCACGCTGCTCACTTTTCCTCAGCTGGTAGCTGTTTGTTTGAGGATTTGTGCTGCCTGCCCGCTGGGTGAGGGCTTGCAAAGTGCCTGCTTGGAAAACATCTGCGTTTCTGCACACAGCTGATGGAGGAGAGGAGCATGGCCCGGGAGTCCGACACTGCTCTGCGCTCCGTCTCCCTCGGGTATGCCCTGGGCTGGGTGGCTTCATGGCCAGATCCAAGCTCTTCCCAGTGCCTTTAGAGCTGGTAGAGCTCTCCCCCTGCCTCTACAGAGTGTTCACCCACTGAAGGTAATTCAAAAAAGGAGCTCATATATCTGACTGCCATGGGGGATAAAACTGGCTGAGAAGCAAAAGTGTAGAGCCTCCAGTGGGTAATGAATTTCTGAGTCTGTATCTCTGGTCTCATTTGTTGGTAAAGTTTTTTGTTTCATTGCCACAAGAAGGGAACCAGAGTTTTTGCCTGATTGAGCCTGGAACACGGCAGCAGATTTAGAGAAATGTACTTGTCCAATCTTTGCTGCTGGAAGCTAAATGCTTAGAGAGAGTTGCATGCATTACTCACAGCAAGACTTTTATTAACTCCTGCCACTGTTAGGACTATGTCAGGCCAAAACACCCTCCCATCACATGGAAGCATCTAATGTCGATGAGCTGATGACAATGGTATGCTAGTGACAAAGATTTTGCAGGCATTCTCCTTCCCCCAGAAGCAAGAACCAAGAAGTTGAGGCTGCTGTGTTGCTTGTGCATATCCCGGTAAAAAGGTATTTCTGTGCAATGAGATAGGAGCTCAGAGTAGTGTAGAATGTCATTCTGAAAAATGTTTTTGTGGAGGGGGCAGCCTGCAGTGTTGTCTTCTGCTGGTGCGATGGAGGCAGGAGCCAGCTGGAAGGCAAGACTGCTGCTCCAGAAACCCACCCTGTAGGTGAGCAGCAGGACTAGCTGAACCTTCCAGGCCTCTGAGAGCCTCCTGTGACCATTCTAGCTCGAGGTCATTTAGCAGTAGCACCTGATAGAAAGGGCATTTCTTACAGGTTAACTTGTGATTAAAGATGTTTTTTGACTGAAAAATAATCCAGTCAGTAAAAAGCAATAGGAAATGCCAATCTACTTGGTACTTTAATTCAATAATTTGTTAAAAAATGTGACTGGTAAGAGGGCAGGGTTACATTCCCAACATCTGTAACGCTTATAATAAACTACAGAATAGAATGGCAGAGTAACAGCCCAGTTCTAGTCTCTGGCAAGGACAGAAACACTGAACATTTGGAATTATTTTTGATTACTCCTCTAGAACAGCATGCACAGCCCTTACGGAGTGTCCAAGCTGCCATGTGTCTTGTTCAGGGGAGTCGTGACTGTCTGAGCAGACATATGGTGAGGCGAGGAACCAGCCGGTGCGGGTTGATGCAGACACTGCCAATTCACTTTCTGCTGCTGCTGGGCAATTAGGCACATCAGGAACTCAGTGAGGTTTTCTGCCTCTCTACATGTTTGTAAGTGAAAAGACATAAAGTGTCTGCAGGGCTCATACACACTTTCCCTACCATTGTCTTCATCTGAGTCTCCCCTGGCAGTCACCAAAAAGTAAGACAAAAATAACACTGTTTGAGCTGAATGTATCTCTGTGCAGAGAGATCATGTAATGCCTTCCACAGCATTCAGGCCTTGCCTTGGGACTGCATATGGCTCATGGGTGAAGCAGCCGTACAAAGGGGGCTGTTGTATTGAACAAGTTCCTTTGGCACAATAAAAGTCTCTGCCATAAGAATAAAGCTTCTTTGTGCCAGGAGCAGAGCATTTCCAGTGTGTGGCAGTGGAAGAAACACCCCTAGAGACTGGGCAGCATCAGGCATCCTTTCCCAGCGTGAGGCATCTTCCTCTGATGCTGCAGAGCACACAGCAGCCCTGATTGCAAAGATGCAGGCTACCAAAAGGAGCTTTCTCCTGCACCTGCCCCGGCCCCCCAGACCATGGGCCAGCCGTGCCAGGGTGGTCATCTCACTGCTCTGGGAGGGAGCTCGGGGGTGCAAAGATGAGGACTCGCTGCTGCAGGATTGTCTCTGAAAGCGTGAGGTGGCTGGTATCTGCTGCTCTAGTGCACCCAGGCCATCCTGGGACCTTTGGCAAGGATGCCAGACATGGCCAGGATACCAGGAGTTGGTAATCTCTTCTCCTTGACCCTACAAGGCCAGGGATGTGGTTCCCATGCAGGCTGGAGAGATGGAAAGCCCCAAACAAGTGTTCATACCCCAGGCAGAGATACCATTTCTTAAATGTTCTCCTGCTGCTGGTCCAAACCCAGCTTGTGAGCTGAGGGGGCCCCTGCTGCCACTCAAATGAAAAACACTCTGTTCAGGTGAGAGCACTCGTGAGGCTGGTGCTTAAAACCACAACTGAAAACAAACCATGTCAACAGAATATCAAACCAGACATTGACTACCTCTGAAACCACATGCGAGTCTGGCTGCAGCTGAGTCTGCCAAATGTGCATGGCAAAATGGCTGGTGTGGTCACACTTCCTGTTGTCCCCAGGCCCGGGCGCTGCGGTGCCGTGAAGCAGAGCATTCATCGACAGCGCTGGCCAGGGGAGGGACCAGCCTCTGGAACTTTGGTACGAATGCTCCCTGTGCTGCCAGGGCTCCCCAGCCCCCTGGCTGCTCCCCAGCTGGTTGTCCAAGTGCTCAAACACTGAGCTGGGAAGTGCAGCAAGACCCAATTCCATCTGCTGGCATCAGTACAGGGCATTTGTGGGTGGGCAGGGTGGTCCCCAACCATCGTGATGTGCTGAGCTGTTGGGTGGCTGAGGGCAGCAGGCTCTGTGGGCACCTTGGCATTTTGTTGAGCAGCCCAGAGAAGCTGGAGCTGTGGTAGTTAGGAGGACCTTCCATGGGGACTTAGGGGATTCAGGCAGAGTCTGCAGGTAGAGAGAAATATTTCTGGATTTCAGACTTCCCTTTGGAAAGCTGGGCTGAAGAAAGGTCATGACCTGCTGTGATTGCTCCAGTTGACCCTGCATGAGACACAGTCTAGTCTCCTCTCCTTGGCTGAGGGAAGGGCTGCCAGCTCCCAGATCCTGTGGTGGCAACTGCCAGGGCTTTGTCTGTGAGCAGCTACTGCTGTGCACCACTGGAATGCCTGGGGAATTTCTGCCTTAAAACCCACCCTGTCTCCAGAGCAATCAAGTGTCAGGATGAGAGGGACCAATTAGAGAGACCCGTGGAGAGTGGGAGAGGCTGCTAAGCTATTCACACTCTGTCACTTCAAAAAGGTTTTATTTTCTGTATGTTTAATATGCAAATATTTAATGGGGTGTATTAGAGCATTACAGCTATAACTTGAGACCTTTCAGTCAAGAGTAAACAGGTGCTGAGTCTTTCTTTTCAAGGCCAGGCACAGCTGCAAGCCTGCCCTCCCCGGTACATGATTATGGGATGCTGCTGGGACTTTTTCCACATCCCTCCCCCACGATGCTGCACACGCTCCTGCAAAGACCCTTTTTTGTCTTTCTGCAAAAGACTGTCCTCACTGTTCAGAAGGAACAGGGAAAAAGAAATGTGATTTATTAGCTCTGGCATAGAGGGCAAGGTTTTGACCTCAGGTGTGAATCTGAGAAAAATACTATTTTCTTGACAGCCAGCCCTCTTGGAGTGAATTAAAACTGCTATTGTGAGGAAATGGATTAAAGCCATTTCGGCTTTTATGACAATACAAGCTGGTTACTTTATAGAGCATCTAGGATGTAGACTAGCCCCAAGGTGCTTTATAATCATCGGTTTAAAGGGAGAGAATTTGCCTGCAGAGATGAATCAATGGGTGTATTTTATGAAACATTAATGAGTGCTTTTGTAGATGTATATTTGGGGGTATGTGCCTGCATCTCTCTGTGCTGTCCTGCAGCTGCAACTTAAGCTCTTTTGCTGTTAGTGAAGATCATAATCCAGCAGTGCAGTTTTGCTGGAGGAGCTTTACATCATCTTGTAATGTAAACAATATTGTAAGAGAGCCCGACAGCCCCACAGGATTTTCATTGAGCTATGATTGATGTGGAAAAGGATGGAGCTGCAGTGATTCTGCATCAGTCACAGCTCTCGCCTGGCTCTAAAACTGACCCTGTTAGCAGAGTCTGACTTGGATCATTTGTCTCAGAAGTACCAAGGGATTTTAAAACAGCTGTGGATTCAACCATTTCAAATGGGAACATATTTTTGGTTTGTGGTAAGAACAACATAAACTGTATGTGTTTCAGAACTCGGGCCTCAGCATTCCTGGCTTGTTTTGTCAGCGCGTCTTTGCTCTCCTCGGCAGCATTCACACATCTGGGTCCGTGGAGGTTTTTTTTTGGTTCATTTTGTTTTTCCACTTCAAGTCTTCCTCACTTCTTTTTTCCTTCCATCCTCAAAGAAAGACAGAAAGAAAGAAAATGTATCACCTTTTATTTTTGGGGCTAGGCAAGGTTTAAGCTGAGGCAACACTTAAGCAAAGGAACCATTTGTTCTTCAGCCTTTGATGTATCCCTCATCTGATGTGTTTTCTCCTAAATGCTGTTGAATGTGCAAGTGCCCAGTGTAAAAGCAAGTACCAGGCACCATGGCAGAGCCCTGAGCGCTGCCAGCCCTGTCTCTGTGTCCAGAGGGGCAACCTATTTCACTCATGCAAAATTACTCTGCTTTCCTACTCCTCAGCCCTTTCAATGACTCCTCCCCTTCTCCTTCAGCAGGTTCCTTCCCCACTGACATCTGTTCCAAGGAATGATGAACTGAGCTTTGGAGCAATTACCACAGTTTGTATTTTCCAAACCAGCTTGCAGTGTGTGTATTAAAAACACCAGCATTAAAAGTCAACAGGGTGTAAAAGGTTACAGAGTCTCCCACCTCAAAGCTAATGATGTTTTGCCATGTGAACAAGAGCTGTGTATCCTAATTTGCAGGCTCCTTTCTCATTTGTACAATTTTGAGCCGTTGTTTAATGAAGCCCGTCTGGTTCCCATGATGGGAAATTATATTATCACAATGCTCATGTTAAAGGCCTTATATTTCACCCCAAGCACCTGTGGCTGCACAGCAAGGAGGAAAGCTCTAATGTGCCAACTTGGATTCAGATTCTGTAGCAGGGAAAGGCTGATTTAGGAAATGCTCCTCTGCCTTCCTTGCAGCCAAGCGCAGCAGGGGCTGGGGAGCTGGTGGGCTGTTGGGGTGCCTGCGGTCCGAGGCAGCTCTGTGCTGCAGCCAGCAGCTGGGGATTAATATCACAGAGAGAGTAAGAGCTGAGCTATTTCCGCAATCCGTTCACATAATGGATGTGAATGTCAAGATGTCGCCATCTGAAGTATGAGCACCTTGGAACAAAACAAAAAATTACTGGCAGTGTCAGCTTTCAGGAATGCTTTTCAGAGGTGGTGGAAAGCTGCACATGCAGCACTGACTTTCTTCAGCATCTTCCTTTCTGAATAAAGGGCGACCTCAGGCCCTCTCCTCTTCCTCCACAGGCAGTCACGCACAGGTCTCTTATAAACTAAACCCTATGCACACGTACTACCATGTGAGCAGCTATTTGGCAGGCAGTTTCTCAGGCAGGCACCCTGCTCCGAGTGGATTTGTGGCTCCAGTGTGTGTTCAGACTCTGCTGTGAACAGACCTGAGTGCCTACAAATCCTTCCTGAGGTTTTATTCCTCACTTTGCTGCAGACTGCCCAGAGCTCGTGTCAAACATGTGACACGGGCTGATTTGGCAGTGTCCCATGTAAAAACACACCCTGAATCTGTAGCTCCAGGACCAAAGCAAAGCTGGAGCAAGGTTTACTGCTAACCAGGAGATGGCTGTAATCACACTGGTACTGAACTGAAGCACTCAGGAGTTTCCTGGCTGGAAGTTTAAGTACTGTCCACGTTGTCACCATCAGTGCGGTTGGTCAGAAAAACCTACTCTGTGAGCTCAGATTATACTGGAGAGCCATCTAATTTGCAACTGTTAAAAAGCTTCTTTCTCCATCTGGGAACACAGGCAGGGGAAGCTGCACTGATACATCTTGGCCTTGGATGCCCAGCAAGCCTCTGCCCCCAGGGCCCTCGTACTGCTATGTGACATTAGTAGGAAATTTTGCCTTGCGTGTCCCATAGAAAAAGGCTGCTGACTTTGCTGTGGGTCAGCGTGTGGGACAGTGCTGTTTCCCATTTGTAAGGATCCTGGCCCAGGCCCTGTAAGAGCTTTGTAACAGGGCCATGGAGAACAGAGAGGGAGTTTTCCCAGGAGCTCCTGTATTTGGTGCCTATACCGAACAGTTACTGATGTCGTAGAAATCAAATGTCTGTTATATCAAAAGAGCTGTGAAAATAAACATTTTCTCTCAAGTAGACGCTGCTGCCCAAAAGTACTGCCCAAAAATTGTCAGTAGGGAAACATCAAAGCTGGGGTATCACTCCTTCACCATCCCAAGTCAGCTGCACGGAGATAACTGGTATTGAAAATATTGGATGCAAAGCAGGTATCAGATATTTGGATCAGTCCCTGTCCATGGTCTGTCAGGATCTTTCAAGGGCTGAACAGTATTTCCCATCTCCCACCCCATGTCACCAACTTTCCCATCATGTAAAGAAGTTTCATTTCCAGGAGAACAGGAGTGCCCTGGCATTCAGACCTGGCTGCCTGATTTGAATTTAGATTATTTCATCAAGGTAATAACAAGATCTGGGATCACAATCTGCTGGAATAATTTAGAAAGCCATGTGAGGTCACTATTGCTTCTTACAAATAGACCTTAGACATAATTTACCTGGCAGTAACTTGACCTGGAAGAGAGAGGTTTATCTTCTTGGCATGCTGAGTCTGAGTAGCTCAACAATCTCTACATAAATTTGAGATCTTTCATTCTCCAGCTGGTTGTTATTACTTATAATCTCTTAATGCAAAAAGTATTCCTTCCAGGGGCCCCTTTCTTTGCCTTTCTTACCTTTGCTTTTTTTTAGAAAAAAGATATATCGCATGTTGGTTTGTCTTAGGATCTCAGGCCCATGTCCTTGCAACCGTAATTTGGTCACTATACCTAAAACCTTTGTTATGCTTCATGTTTTAGATGCCTCTTCACTTCTAAATGTTTCACTGTATTATAACATACAATTTTTAGGAAAGATTGCTTTAGAGACCTATATTGAGAACTTTGCTTTGTGGACATACGCCATAGCTTTGCTTAGAATCCCTTTTGTGAGGAGATTACAAGGAGAACAAAAGAATAGCAGGATTACAGTAGAAATGGGGGAAAATTGCTGTAGGGATTCCTGAGAGAAGCCTGGTCCTGACCTGTCTCAGGGTAGTTATGGTGCAGTTCTTACACATCACACTCCACTCCTCCTTGGGTGTTTGAGACTGGCAGTGGGTTGCTGTCTTCCCTTGCTGTGCCCTTCTTCGTGTCTTGGTACACACTCTCTGTGTCTTGTCCCCTTCCTTGGTGCCAGCAGGGACCAAGCAGCTCCTCTCCACTGCCTCAGCTGCCTGCCAGCTGCTTCCTTCTGATGTCTGCAGTGCTGCCCCTTCTCCCTCACCTACTGCTGACACATCGGGGGATTTCTGCTGCCCTTCAAACCTCTCTGGCTGCTGGAGCATGAAGCACCTCCTCAGCATTTCCATGTTCTAGAAAGGGTGGTTTCACTTCCTTTTGGGGTTTTTGAGCTTTCTTAACTCCAGGAGGGCAGCCCACTATGGGTTCTGCTTGCTGCTCCCTTAACCAGAGAGAGCCAGTGCAAAAGAACTGCCTCTTCCTCATGACCAAACACAGTGGGGAGCCCTGTGCCACCTGCACCATTGTACAGGGAATGAGGGGGAGACAAGATCAGCTGGAAGTGAGTTGTGCCTCTGGTGTCTGCCCAGGGCTGGCAAGACTCACTGTGAACTGAATTATGTGTCTCGTCCTGGTCACCAATGGTCCCACAAGCATGTGATGCCTGTCCCTGTCTGTGCACCAGAGCTTCCCTCTGGGAATCCTGGAGGCATGGTCCATGGCCAGGGCACTTGCAGGGTGAGTCCCAAAGGATTGGGATGCTGGGAAGCCTGGTGGGGTCAGCCTGCCATGGTGCTGTGTAAGACCCAGCCCGAGAGCTGGAAGGCAGCAGATCCCTGGTGTCCAGCCTCAGCTTCACTGTTGGAATAGAGTCTGTGCCCTGACATGTCTGGCACCAGCACTGGGCTTAGAGCACGCTGACCAAAATGCAGCCACCCGAGAAGGAAAGAAGCAAGAAATGCTCCTGTAGAACATATTTGCATCAATAAAATACATTGTAATACAAACATCCAGTTTGATACATTCATTATAGTTGTTGCCTGGGCCTCTGCTGTTTCTGAGAGCAATATTTTCTCTTTTCTTCTCTGATTATCTGGACCCCAATCATTACCAGTATCCTTCCCATTATCATTGAACCTCATTTTAGCAATGTGACAAACAACAGCAGCCTCGGAGATGCCAGTTTTAACATGACTAAACCCTCACCCACACTTTCAAACTGGGATAGCTGAGAGAGAGGTTTTATGTAAGATGATGCAGAACATTACAGCCGTCCCCATCAGGTGTTGGCTTTTTTTTTTTTTTTTTCCTTTTTCTTCATCTTTGCCTCAGGATGTTGCAGTTTTAGCTTGTATTTGCTTTTTCCCCAGCTGATGATTGCACTTGTGACTGGAAGGCAGAGTGTTGGAGCAGGGCTCTGCTGCTGCCTGTAACGTTGGTGCGGGGCTGTCAGGGAGCGGACGGCATGTGACCAGGAGAGGCGAAACTGGGACGCTGTGGTTCAGATGCCCGCCTTCCCTATTTCTGGCTCTGCTTCCAGGCCCAGCTTCTGCCACTTTCTCTCTTGGAGGCAGCAGTGCAGGGCCACCACAGCTACCAGGGCCAGCAGCCAAGGCCCCGGGCTGCACAGAAGAAGCACATCCATGAGGAAGAGCATCGGCCATGAAAGAGGAACCAGCAAGGGGACTGGGCTGGAAATACTCCAAGGAACACCAGTCCCACTGCAGAAGCTGAGGCATTTCCTGCTTCTCCAGTAAAAAGAAATGCTCAGCCCTGCAGGAGGGAGCTGCTCCGTCCCCTCTGGCTCCTCTCCCCTTGCTCTTGCTTCTGCTGTGCGTTTCTCAGCAACTCCCCCCACAGCCTGTCATCCCCAGCTCTTCCTCCCACTGCTCAGTCAAGTGGCTGTGATGGATGCAAGGGGCAGGGATGCTCCTGGGGAATTTATCCAGCAACCTTTGAACTATGCAGAAGTGTACAACTTCAGCTAAGCTTTAATCTGCCCCAGAAAGTTGAAGGTTACTTTTTATTGGAAAAGACATTTAACTGAACATTCAGGACTATGTCTCCTGTTGGGTTTTTACTTATGATGAGTTAAAACATATTACATGGAATTTTACTTTTAAATTACAGGGCAGTGTCACACAAAAGGGGCATAATTTCATTCTCATAAGAGTTACCCACAGACACCTGAGAGCAGTGCTCTTCCTACACAGCCTGCCAGAGGCCTGAGTCTAAAATGCATAAATTTACAAGAAGCAGAAAGCAGAAATGAAACTTGCTCACCAATCTTCACTGCACAAAACGCTAAGAAAAAAGGTTGTTCTACACAAAACACCTATTTAAGTCTCATCTGCCACTTCAAGTATTACCAAAATACCTATTTAAGGCTGTTCTGATATTGCAGATATTATGGCTGATGACAAAAAGGGGTGGAATTAAAACCACTCTACTTTGGTGTTCAGTAAGTGGCTCTGGAAGATGCAGGTACTGCTCCATGCCTACAGGTACTTTGTAAAAGCTTTAATGGGGGAACAAAGAGTGAGAGCCTGTGGCACAATGCTGGCTGCAGGCAGCCTTTTCCTGCCCAGCCACTGAATTCATTAGAACAGGCAGAACATCAGCACACAACATCTGCCTAGATTTCACAGCTTCTTTTGCCCAAACCTTCAGCGTAAAGCTCTTGATCAAAGGCCTCCTCAGCTCTGTCCCTCTTCCCAGTCCCTCTCCCTGCTGGCCTCAGTCTGCTCCTGGCACCAGCCTGGTTCCCTTTTTTTCCCAGTTTTCCTTCACGGTCTGTATATTCTTTTCTATCTCCTATAAATCTCTCTTGCTGTCTGTGGCCTACCACAGAGAAAGAGGTGTCTTTCCCACCGTCTCTCCCCTTTTTCTCATCTCCTACCCAAATTTTTGTTCCCCAGGGAAATGGCACTTTCTGCATCTGAGTCACTTTCCTCCCTGCCCATTATCTCTGCCCAGCTTCTGCTGGGTCTTCCCTCTTGTGTCTCCTGATGACCTCCCACAGCTGCGTCCAGTTCCACCACTGCCTCCCTGTATCTGCATTTGCTTCAGAGAAATCTCCTGTATGGAAGCAGCAGTAGACTCAAGAGGACCCAAAGCAAAGTGGAGATTTGGATATTCCTCCTCTATGAGCAGATGGAAAGAAGCTGCTTAGCCTGACCTGTGAAGGACCCCTCTGTTGCCCTCCCCATGGAAAATTGCCCTAGCTGAAAAGGCTTTCCCTCCTGACAGCCTCCCTCTCCCCCTCTCTCCAGCTGTTCTCTTTGCCTCTGGCTTTTCATATTCTTCACCAGTCATCAACCATCCCTTCCCCTCTGACATCCTCCATGGGCTGTGTGTGGTTTGGCAGTAACAGCATCACCTACACTGTCACCTCTTGGGAGCAGCTGTGCTGTGCTCTGACTGCCCTCTGCACCTGCCCAGCATCACCCTATACCTGACACACACACTTTGACTCCTGCTGTTGCTCTTTGACTCAGACCAGACACCCACCAAGGTGGCAGGATACTGCCAAGAGACAAGGGGAAGGAGCTTATCCTTGATCCCCACCTGTTCTTCTTCATGCCAGGTTTTCTTTTCCTTTCCCCCCACTGTCCCTCACTCCATCACAGATTTTGTATGTTAACATGCACTGATTTGATTTTTCAACTCACCCCGAGAGGCAGTAGTTCAGCTCTTTTCCTGGTCCTAACTGACTTTATTTTCTCAGGAATTTTTGTCACCTTTGAAACCTTTCCCACTCTCTCCAGCTCGGGCTTTTCTGTCTGCCTCTGCACCTGCCACTCAAAGGACTCCTCCCATTTTTTCCCCTCCCTCTTACATCTTATGCTCAAAGGCATATTAGATTAGAAGAATTGGGGAAGCTTGTGACTTTTAAGTTCCAACAATGCTCTGGTCTCGGCAGATTTCAGTGATGTTGTCACAGATGAATCTATTGCCTGGGAAACTGGAGCACCCCACCTGCGTCCTGCCCTGCCCTCAGCAGTGACACACACTTGGACTCGGCTGGCTTTGATGTAATTATTCTTCCAATATGTCTCTCTGGGCTTATTATTTATCTTATGTAGGATTCCCTCTTACCTTTTTATTTCTGGCACTGACCACATCTCTTTTGCTATCCCCCTTACCCATGTCATCCATGCTATCCTCCTTGCCCCCACATTAGCAGATCGTTTCAGTTCATTTCTTAGCAAAAATTATGTGTCTTCATAAGTTTCTATTATACTGCTTCTCTTTCTGATCAAAAAACCAGAGGTGACATGAAATTAAATAACTTCTTGTGTTTTCCTCTGCATATTTGTAATCTCATCTGGAAGAGCACTTAAAAATGTTGCAGAGGATCTTGTAATGACTAATACAATTCTGTCATGCAATTAGCACCAGACTTATTTAATAATCTAGTCTTTAGAGAAAAATTGCCGTATCAATAACATTTATCAACTCCCCATAACACTAACCACCAAGATATCAATCCATCTTTTCCCTTCAGTCACTTGATACTACATAACCTCCGTTAAATGCAGCACACCTGCTTATGTGAGCCATTTTCTTCTTCAGAAATAATGGTTTGCCATGCTATTCATGATAAAACCCCCAGCCCAGGGGCTCTTCTCTAGCAATATTTGGTGTTCATCGTTTCAGAGGAATGTCTAAGCTTCACTTATATGAAATAAGGTAATTTTTTTCCTGCCTCTACCCAGCAATGAGGTTATGCACTTAGGGAGAAATCTTGCCTCTTGTGTAGTGTTACAGTCCCTGGCATAAATACAGGTACAAATCTCACTGTTACCAGTACAAGGACTTAATGGCTTTGGTTTGACTGTTGCAAAAAGCCACCGAAGCCTAATCTGAGTGGAAAGCTTTCCCTTGCCCCTGCAGTTTCTGGTGCTGTCTTTCATCTCACTCCTTTTGCCTGCTCAGAGTGGGCTGGGGGCGAGCTGAGTGCATTTGGCCGTGCCTGCAGCTCAGAGAAACCATTTCTAATTCATCTTCCAGCAGCGTGGTGTGAGGAGCCAGCTGAAGTTGTATCAGGAATCAAAGCAGTTTTGTATGCCATGACTCTGGAGGAGAAACACATGCTGCAGCAAGTACGGGGTCTAAAATAATAGACACTGGGGGGAAATAAAATGCATGTCAGAGGGTGGATTGTTAAGCCCTCACAGTCAAATCCTGAGAGGTCTTTAGCCCTTGCAAGCAACTCCTGTTGGCTTCAAGAGGCCTCCAGGTGCTCATCTCCCTTCAGGATCTGTACACAGGGCTTTTACTTAATGAAAAGATCTTCACTGACTGGTAGGAGAGTGAAAGGGTTTTGAGCATAATAAAATGGTTTTCCTGGATTTGTGGAGCAGGCAGCATAGACTGGGGGTTGTAACAGCAGTCCCTGTTCCCCTGGAAATTGGGGACACAGCTCCTGGCTCTGGGAATGTAGTGCTGCTTCTCAACTTGCTGCAGTGAAACAGCGTGTAAAACGGGGAACAAAAAGAGCTGCTGTCAGAAGGGCTGGTAGGTAGCAGATGTCTGTGTGGCTCTCTGGAGAGAGGAAAATCTCTTAATTCTGATGGCTTTGAGCTCCTGACTCTTCAACAGACTGCATACTGTAAACCCCAAAACTTGCATTAAAACAAAAGACATTTCCTTGTTTCCATGTGGTGTGGAGGGGGTCCCATATGACTCTTCCCAGGGAGGTGAAGTGATTGCTAATAAAACAGTATTTCAGTGCTCATGCATCCCACAAAGGGCAATTATCATTATTATTATTATCATCATCATCATTATTATTATATGTTGAACAGAAGTGCTGTAACTCAGAGCATTATTTTCAGTAGTTCCAACACTGTCTGCAGGACACCTGCTCTCCATGGTCATTTCAAGACAGCTCCTGCTCTGTTGTTATTGGCTCCATACCAAGAGCCAGCAAAGCAAAAAATTTTTCACTTAAGCCCAAACTTACTGTTCTCCTGTCAGCTTCCCTATAATGTATTACTTCACCATGTCCTTTGACCTACTGCATTTCTTTATAGAGAAATATAATTAATTTTGAGACACAGCTTAGCTGTGGGTTCAAAACAGTTTCACGTGTTTTCTCAAAACATTAATTTTTTCCCTCCTTTTTTAATTTTCAGGCAGAAAAGGTTATGAGGGTTAAACAAAGCACCGCTCCTTCCAAGAGCTCCAAACGCCAGCATGGCTGGAAGAAGCTGATGGAGGGAGCAGGATGGAAGGGACAGAGGAGGGGTTTCTCAGCCAGAACCCAGGAGCCAGAGCTGTTCCTGGGAGCTCAGGTGCAGGAAGGAACGAGAGACGCCTCTGCTACACAAATAACCAGTGGTGTATGTGGGGGTGGATCTCTGCAGATCACTCTGGGCTTTGAGGGAAGATTTGTTGACTTGCTGAAGCTGCTGCTGCCCACAGCTGCATCATCACCTGCTCTTCCCGAGCAGGATTCCTCATGGGGACACTCAGCCTATCCAGCAACGTGTCCCAGGGATCCAGGCAAAGAGCAGCATCTTTTTCTCACAGAAATCAGGACACAGACAGGGTGATAAAGTGACCTGCTATCTACCTTATTCATACATTCATTCATGAGGCTTTGTCATATGAATGATGACAAGTCTTGTCACCGGCGGAAGGTCTTGTCATACCAATAGCACCTGCTTCATTTGTGGATTACTGTCCGAAGACTGAGGTGTTTCTAGAAGCCATGAAGGACCCAGCTAAGCCACTTTTCTCATCTTTTCTCTCTGCAGCAGGATTGCTTATGTTGTGGAACACACTCACAGTCCATCTGAGAGCAGGTGCTGCAAATCCAACACGTGGGTGCTGTTAATCCCCCAGGAATTATTTTAGGATGTGGAGGGGGAAGGGAAGTTGCATATAGGTATAGGAATTAACAAAAAATCTTCATAAAAATTTAGCACATTTCTGAGGCATCCAGAGCCACCCAGCACCATAAGCAATCAGTAACTGGAAAGAGATCTAATTAGTAATAATGAGAGATGCACTTTGCACCCTTTGTTCAAAGGGATGTGAGGTTTTTAGTCCTTACAAATTCAACAGTAGTCCCATATCTGACGCTTCACAGAAAGCCTAGATAACCCTTTGCAAGTCCAGTCAGCACCTTTGAAGTTAGTGGCAATGTTGCCACAGAAATAGCTCTGAAGATCTGTGTTGGCTCTTACCTCGCTGGAAGACTTTTTTGTCTTTTTGACTATTTTGTAAAACTCAGGTTCTTTGAACTAACAGCACTCCCCGGGCTTACAGCACCTGACTTGTCTGCTGCCAAGCTTCTTTGCTTCTTTCTTACTGCTCTTCCAAAGCAAAGTCTCCTATAACTTCATTTTTTATTGCTTTCAATTGAAAAAAACAACAAAAAAAACCCCTGGTTCCATAATAAACTCAATGTCTAACTTTGCAGGAATGTTATACAAATAGCTCTGCTGGAATTGAAGCAGCAACCACTTGTTGGACACTTGTGTTTGTACAGCCTCTGAGTTTTATTCAGTTTCCTCAATGAGAATGAAAACACACTTCCTGAAAACATACTTATATGGAAACTAGTGGGAAAAAGTCTAGATTTAGTGTCACGAAAGATGTAAAACTAGCTGGAAAATGGACTGTGGTCTGCTTTTTTTTTTTTTTTTTAAGAAGTCAATATTTCATTGTCATATTGGGAGGATTCAATAATGTTCAAACAAGGTTTGTCACAAATCTGGCACAGACTAGGCAAAGGCAGTGGTCCAAAGCTATTATGAAAGCCATAGCTGGCATTTAACATCATGCATCACCTAAGAAAACAAGAAACCTCACAGCACACTCTGATCTAATCATGATACATTTGACAGCGGAATGCCAGAAAGTTCTTTGCCGGTTGCTTAATGGCACGATGGAGTATCCAAAAGGCAGAGTGACCCCTGCCCAGGCCTGGCCTGGGGACTCAGCCTTGAGGCTGTGGGGTGAACCAGGCTGTGCTCACCTGGCTGTGCCAGGATCTGCTAAGCTGTATGAGATTGCACACCAGGCCAAACTTACCCTTTGTTGTTTTGAGCATTTTGGGCACAGTGAGAAGTGAACTGCTCTGTGCTGGGTGCTCCTACAGATCCCACTGTGCCTTGGCAGGGCTCACACCTCCCATACTGCCCCAGTAGCCTGAATGGAAAACCTAGCACAGAACTGAGCTTCCAGGCCACATCACAGCCAGTCCCTAGCACGGGCAGAATAAAAGCAGTTCTGGAGTAACTGGTTGTAGCCAGGGACAGGGGAGCAGCTCACAATGCAGTGAACAGTCTCTACATATTTTATCTAAATATCCTTATCATTATGACATCTAATAAAGAAGGGAAACCAATAGTAATTTATCTGAAGTGTTAAAGCCTTTTGAGTAAACTAATTCTCCAGCCTGTCAAGAACAAGTCCATGTAGCCAAGATTCACTCCTCTTTTAGTACCCAAACTAAGATAAATGATCATCTTGTCCACAAGTCATCTTGTACCATTTCCCACAAGAAGACAAGGTTTGAATCCAAATTGATTCTGAAAACCCCTGAGGTATGGCCAGAAATCAAATAGATAGCAGTAAAAAAACACTTAAGAGGGAAATATCAAATGTGAAAGTCCCCAACAAACAAGCCCAACCTGTGGCCCTCATGAAGAGTGACCTGCCAGGCAGTGCAGACTCTGCAGAAAGGGACCCACCATCTTTAGAGATCCAGCAATGGTTTGAATGTTTGGTATTTTGTGCCCACAACAAAAGAGAAGGCAAGTGCCATCCTGGGACACACACACCTACGAGTGTGTTTCATGTAAAACACAGAAGAAATTATTGTGCTCTAACTGGCCCCAGTGCACTCTCTGCAGAGTTTGGTGTGCAGTTCACAGCATCATGCGTTAAGGAAAATGGATGGTCAAGGTCCAAAGATTCACATATGAAAGCCCAAAAGGTTAGAAGATCCAATCCAAGACAAAAGGCTGATGAATTGGGCATTTTCTGTGTAGAAATGGGAAGATGAGGAAAACTTAAAACTTAGCTGTCTGGCAGAAACCTGACCTCTTTCTACCCATTATAAACTGGTGATGTGAATTGTGATGTCTTCCACTCTCTGCTTTTGTTTGGTAAGGTTTGGTACAGCAGGACTGTGCAAATTTAGACCACCTGTTAGAGCATTTTCAGACCTTTTATCTGTCTGAGCCAGAGCTTCCTCAGATCAAAGTCCTGCAAGACTCCCCTCAGGATCCAGTGTTGTGGCCGGCATTCATCACAACCAACTGCTTTTGAACACACCCAGTTGTCTGGGATATTGCATGGTTTAGCCCTGAAATGCTGAAATGAAGCTGAGACAAGCTCTGGGACACAGCTCTTAGTCACAGCACCAGTCTGAGGAGTGACTGCTGGCCCTTGGAGACACGGCCTGGACACACAATGTTGGAGGTATTTCCATGGGCATCTTCAGTATGCACCTGCCAGGGCTGCCAGGTATGACATAGGACCTACAGAAGACCTTTCTTCCTGGACCAGCAGCTGGACTCAGGTGGCACTTCCTAGGGGAAAATGGCCAAACATCTGAGGCCAAGCATTTGAACTGTGCGTGCTGTGAAGCAGAGGAAGAAGAATTGGAACAGTGGAATGTTTATTAAAGCACATATAACAGGGGCACCCAGTGCATGGATAAAGAATTACATCATGCTGCAGTGACAGTGCTGTGCAGGGTCTGGGGTTTCTGTCTATCCTACAACAGACTCCCAAACTGAAGCCTGGGGCATCCACAAGCCCACCTTGTTGAAGGACCAAGAGCAATGTAGTGCCCAGCAGGGCAGGCAGCAGGGTGCACAAAAGAAAGCCAAGGAGAGCAGCAGAACAAGGCTGGGATAGGGGCTATTTCCCCCACGTGTTACTGCAGCCACTTGTCCCTGCAGGCACTGCCCCCTGTCCCCTGCTGGAGCTGTCATCACCAAACCCGCAGCTCACCCAGGGTGTGGAGCTGGCACGGACCCGCATCGACCCCAGATCCTGTTTCTGGGCTGCACTGACCAAGAGTGCAATCATGCACACTTCCTTCCACATTTATGCAAAAAGCATCCACCCCACACGTATTTCCACTGTATTTGAGGCCTTGTGAAATCTTGGCAGAAGTGGATGGATTTTGCCCAGAATACACAATTTAGTGCTAATTATCTCTTCCTGCTGGGCTTTAGAGCACAGAGCTTTCAGTTCAAGAACAACAGCTACAAGAGCTAATGGATTGCTCTGTTACCAGGAAGCAAACCCTTTGCAGAGCGTGGAGGATCCTGCCCTGCTGCAGGTCCCGGGGAAACTCTGCAACAATAGGAGGATGGAATTCATTAACTCTTCAGGGAAGGAGAGCACATCACCAGCATCGTAATTGCCTTCCGCTGGTGCTGCTGGGGAGAACATCCCAACACAGAAGAGCATCTCACCCCTCCCAAGGCATAGCAAATTATGTTGTAAATGTAGAAAAAGAAAATTCCCCTTGTTGGGTCAGTGAGAGGCTGCAGAAGAGAAAAGGATGGAAAAACTGTGGCTGTGATTCATTCCCTTCCATGTCACATACAGTAGAAGTCCATATTTTCTGTGAGTGAGTGTACAGGATATGGATGAAATTGCTGCTTTCCAAACCCCACTTCCCACATGCACTTATCTCACATCTAGGATGGCCTGTGGGCCTCTCTGATTGGGCTCCACTGACAAATCTCTTTTGGTGATACTTCCTGAAACAAAGAAGAGAGTTGCTCCACTCTGCTGGCAATTAAGCTGCAGGTAATGAATTAACAGCATATAGGAGTCACACTGGGAGCCAATAATAATTTAATTCTCCTGCACTGGCAGTTAACCACCCAGCAGTAACCATCCCAGAGCTGCTCTCCTCACAGCTAATTTTGGAGCTTTACAGGCCTACATATGGTGATCATTTGATTCCAATGCTGACATGTAGCCTGAAGGAGAGTCCAAAGTACCTCCTAGAGGTACTTTGGAGAGCATTTTGGCTGGTGGTGACCATGTCTTAGTTTTTCTTTCAAATGCAGTCTTTTTGGTGTGGATACTCACCTTCTCAAATATCCTTACAAGTGTAAGAAATAAAATACCGAAATACAGAGCAGATGCTTCAGTACCTTGGACTAGATCCATTATTGACACAGGACCAACATTACGCCCTTCTCAAAGACACTTTCTCACTTGCTCATATGGTGCACAGATGTAGGCTGCTGGCAGTGATCTCTAAAGCAACGTGGGCAACTTCCAGATTTTCAGGTACCCTTTGTCTCCATTTCTTGTGCAAGATTCTGGACAGTTTATTCTCATTTAGGTCTTTGTAGTTACAAGGCTAAAATATCCTTATTATTGCTGCATTTTTGCTCCCTCTTGGAAACAGGGTGAGGGAAACACTGCTGGATGAATGGAACAACACCCAGCAGTGGAGGTGAGGAGTGGTGGCATTGCCACAAGTCACCAAGATAATCCTGTGACCTGCCTGCCCAACACACAGAGGTTTTAGTGGTAGATCTTCCAGAGAGCATGCTACAACCAGTGGGAAAGGTTTTCACAACTTGGAATCATGATTACCACCACCAAAAAGTGAAAGGCTGTGAGAATAAAAGGAGTGAAAATAATTCTTCCTGAGTGGGCTGAGGAAGCAGCCGTACCAAGGCTGACATCCCTTTGCTGAGACAGTTGTAAGCATCCTCCATCATGTCCAGACAGAGTTTCCTGTCTTGAGAACAAGTTGTCCAGCACTAGTTCTCTGGGAAACACCAGAAAAAAAAAAAATGAAACACCAAATTGATTCCAAGGAAGATTTTCTTCTGTGAAATGAAGGTAAATAATACTGCTGCTTTATGACTGGTGGTTTTACTGTGAGGTATTGCACAACAGGATTAAATAATGTTCAAGTATGACTGCATCCAGTTTTATCTGGCTGTAATGTTTTCCTTAGCTCACTGTGTCTCAGAGAAGGTTGGTTATGAAGAACAAAAGCATTTTAGGTCTGCAGTCTACATGCACTTCTCACCTGACTGTGGTAACAAGCATGTGGAATACATATTGAACTCATTCTTCATAGTGTTTTGTCTCATAACATTCAGAATTTAAGTAAGCTTTGTACCTTAAAAAATAAATATTGTGCTAATTGCATTAATAAACACAAAGCAAAAGGCAGAAAATACCTTTCCTATCCTGCACGTGGACTGCCTCAGTTTCCAGCATGAGCTAGTGGATGGCCATCGGCAGGGACCATGGGGTTAATCAGAGCAACTGGACACCCTGTCCACCAGGCCCCAGAAGCCCCAGCCTGGGCTGCAGAGGCCCATGTCTCCCATCTCTCTGCCTGGTTGGCCTGCCCCTTCTTCCACATTTTTAGCTGGGTTTGCTATGCATTGTTTCTGTCCAGGTGGTCTCTACCTTAGTACCATCCCAAGAGAAAGGAGAGACCTGCACAAACCTACTGCCTGCCTAATCCAGCAGAAAAAGGAACTGTCAAGCCCACCTTTGAAAGAAAAGCATTGATTTGCCTCTTCTCACATAATACATGTAACAATGAGAGTGCTCCACCAACACCTTCATTACCCATCTTCTCACAGGACAAGATGCTTATCTTCTCTCCTGTACTTTAAAACACAAAAGTCATAAAAAACAGTTGACAAACTGTTGACAAACAGTTAACAAATCTGAGATGCAAGTCTCCACATGAAAAATAGAACTTTTGCAAAAAATGATAAGCAGTTTGAAGCAGATCTCACTGGGGCAGAGTCAAGCAGGGTTGTCAGACTTTAAACACCACGCAGGCCCAGAGATGTCCTGCCTTCTTTTGAGCAGTGTCTTCAAGCCCAAGGCCCTGGTGGGGGCTACAGCCATGGGAGAGCCACATCACACATGTAGGATTTAATGTGTTGCAGCAAAAGTGCAGGAAAGCCATGGTCTGTCTTCCCTTCAGGTGTGGCTTGGGATCTGAGTAGTAAGTGCAGGACAGCCTCTATTGCATTGGGCATCTGGAACCGAGCACCAGGCGACCTCCATATCACGGCCAACGTTCCAGCCGCATCCACACCGCAGCAGCTTTGCTCTCCTAGAGCCCCTACACTTCACCAGCTAAGCATTACTGAAATTGGATCCCACAGCATGCCCGTGGATAATGACTTAGACATACCTTTCCTCTAAAGATAGGGAAACCGGACCAAAGACAAGGATTTTTTCTGCTGTAGAAATGGTTCAATTGTTTCCATCACGAATGTGATGTTTGTGATCCAGGACTTTTGCCTTCTACCTCATGTGTTCTCGCACAGGGGAGAAAGCAGGCATCTGTCTGTCTCCCCTGGCAGCTCTGCCTGTTGGCTTTGACAGAAAGGGACCAAGACCCGCTCAGACACCCACAAAAATTGTTGTTTTTTTTCAGTAGGGCAGCACACTGTTCACCTAGGGGGAGGGGAAACAAGGTTGATCTTCAGTTATTTTTTGGAAGCTTTGCTGACCATCTGCTGGATAGCTATAAAAAAGCTTTTGTGGGGTCAGATCTGAAAACATGGCAGAACCATACTCTCAGCTGGAAAGGTTTCATATGGAGACTGGATGAAAACCAGCAAGGCAATGGATAGGGATACATTTCTTTTTTGTTGTCACAGTTGATGGGAACAATCAGTCTATGTGTTTGCTGATGTGATGTAGACAGCAGAAGCCAGATCTAATGAGGTGGCTCAGCCCCTCCAGCAGGCACCCAGAGGTCCCTGTGCCCAGGTGATCAGGGTCACCTCAGTGCAACTGGGTCAGCACATCCTTCCTGCCCGCAGTTACAAGGTGAGGGACATCTTGTTTTAGAGAGATCCCAAAACCTCCTAGTGAGCCTGATCTACAGGCTGTGCCCTGAGGTCATCTCAGAGTATTCTTCCAAAGCTTGGGTGGAAGAGGCTCCTATTCCATGTGCAGCAGCTTGGAGAGAGAGCACTCAGCAAGGACATCGTGCTGTGCTCAGGCTGGTGCTTCTCATCCCCTACACCACCATGGTGGCTGAACGTGCATGGACTGGTCCTTGGGACACAGCAACAGCACAGGGGCATCTCCTCTTGGAGGAGGCATCTGCCTATGCTTGTTTGTATGACTTACGTCCTCTCTCCACCTTCTCCTTTTTCACAGGTCCTGAAACACTGTCTAATGAGGAAAACATCCTCAATAAAAGGAAAGGGTGTGCACCAGGGCTGCTCTGAAATACTTTGTGTCTGCTAGGCTATGGTGATCAACTACTGAGGTGACAATGCGTGGATTAAATATGATGTTGGGTTCCTTCTCCTCACTTCTTGCCAAAAATATTTACTTTTTGCACATGGGCAGGAGTGGGGCTTGAAGAAGTGCAGTGAGCTCTGTCCAGCACAGATCTGGAAAAACACAGATTCTCAGAGAGAAATCCATGTTTTGGAGCACGCATGGACAGAAGGACCTGAGAGCATCCCTGAGCCAAGGCAATGCCACGCACCTACTTTTCCCTTTGCACTCCGCAGCTTCCCAACAGAGATCCTTGGACTTTATTCCAGAGTCAGGCCCTCAAGTTTTTTCTTATGTCCAGATTCCAGTCTCAGTATGATGATGTCCTACTGCCAGTGCCTCATTTATAAGCAAGGGAAAATCCAACCCAATCAGATTTTGAATCTGCTAAATGACTAATGGAGCTAATGGTGCCCTCTGCTCTTGTAGCAGCTTGAAAGCAAAAAAAGAGGGGTTGACACAATACGGCAAAGGATATTTTCTAGCTCTGACAATAATTCAGCAGCCCACTTTTGCCTTTGCAGAGATATGCTGCCAGCAGCCCACTCTTACTGGAGTCCTGCTCACCTTTGTAATTTACTTCAGTTTTTGGTCTTCAGTCCAGTCTTAAGCAACATTGTTCTTGGCTTCGATCTGGTACCTATCAGAACACACAGAAACCCTGTGATGAATAAAGCAAACCCAGAAAAGTAGAATACCTGTAATCCAGAGTCTACTTTGTAGTTTTAGCAAAAGCAGCAGCAGGCAAAGCACAGACACAGGAGTGGGAGAGTGGGGAAGAACTATTTTAAGTCAAACAGCACAGGAAGAGGTTCTTAGCTCAAAACAAAAACGATCTGCTGGCATCA
This sequence comes from Promerops cafer, assembly GCA_013398275.1. Lineage (NCBI taxonomy): Eukaryota > Metazoa > Chordata > Aves > Passeriformes > Nectariniidae > Promerops > Promerops cafer. Next base: position 300,963 of record VZSE01007083.1, read on the forward strand.
CAAAATAAATGAAGTTTTTAGCAGTAGCTGGAAGTCACACATACAGGGAACAATGGAGTTCATTTACACGACACTGCTTACTTACATTTCAGAGTAACCAACGTCAGTGCAGGAATAAGAGCAGAGCAAACACAGTAGTCTGGGTTTAACTATGAGCTGTTATGCTGCTGACTACGAGAGGATCTTTCCTAAACTGTTTCTCAGCACTGATACTGGGATACGTGTCTTGGACTAATAAACTGTACAGGTTGTTACTTTTTGGGAAACCAGCTTTGAATTAAAGTGACGAACATTTCAGAACATGTTCAGTGCCTGCTTTGCACCAGTCTAAAAGGAGAAAATCCACCCCCCAACATTCCTTTCTCTTGCTTTGGTGTTACTTGGGGAACTGATTCAGCTGAAAAATAACCCAGGAAAAATGGCTGGTTACTTGTTAACTTGTTAAGGATCAGTCCTGATGGGGCTGTACTGGGAGAGGGCAGAGGATGAGAGGGTGCTGGATTCTCCCTTCCAGCAGCAGCAACATTTACTAATACTGACTGCAATGGCTGCTGAATTGCAGACTCAGAGTTTGGAAATATAGTTCTCAGGAGGTTTAAACATCTCCACCTGGCATTCCCAGAAGTGCACCAGCATCAGCATGCTGATTAATCCATTAGAGCCCACGGACCATCTCTTCCTTCACCTGTGTTGCTTGGGGAGAATGGCAAGAAAGGCTTAAACCCACCTAAAACATTTGGACTGAACTGCACACTGGTGTGGGAATAACAAGATAATTAATTATTTCTTCCATGTTACAGCACTCATGAAGGGCATATGAAACTTGCACTCACTTTTTCCATTGAAATGAGGAGGTTTCAAGGCAGCATACTCCATTCTGGCCCTCCTGGAAGACAAAGACTCCATTGTTGGGTTAGTTCTACTTTGCACGACAGAATCCCGTATTTGTTTGGCTGGAGAATGATCAAATAAACATGATTCTTAGCCTGTGATGGAGATGAAGGTATCAATCCTGTTGGCAGTGTCCCATATGGATAATGGCCAGACACTGTAGTTAGCACCATAATTCAAGTCTCCTGTTTAAAGGCAGTGCAGCAGTAAATCACTAATTAGACATTCATACTTGTGCTTTTGTGTTTGTTTCTTTTCTTTTGTCCTTTCAAATAAAACAAGAGGGTGACTGAACTAATGAAACCCACTCTCACCTTTCCTATCTCTCTTGGCTGGACAAGCAGTGGCGCATGCTGGGTGCAGTTCAGAACTGCACTGTAAGGGATGCAGTAATAGCTGCCTTTGCCTAGCAAGGACATTAGTTTGGTCCTCTGCCCTAGGAAGCCAAGTTTCAGAAGTCATGCAAGAATTTCACATCTTTGACACATCACCTTCCCTGTCAAAATCGGCCAGGCATAATCATCAGGTCAAAATGTAAGATGAGAGAAGGGGACATGCAGCACAAGGTCACAAATACCACTGCTTAGAAGATCAAGGCCAAAAACCAAGGTAGTGGTTACAAGATATTTATAGCAAGGGAATGGTATTTCACAAGGTTATTTAATTTATTTCTGCCTTTTTTTGGCTGAGGAATATATAATTATCTTAAATTTAGAGCACCTCAGAAATTATACAACAGCATTCTTCCACTCCTTGTCACCACTAGTTATTCAGCAGAGCATCTCTACAAGCTGCATGACACCAATGGTAACATGCACATTTTGGGGGAGCAAAGACTGCTTTCCACAAGGAGAACACCTTTTGGGGGAGCAAAGACTGATTTCCACAAGGAGAATTGGATATCAACATGCACTCAGAAACCTCCACGTCAGGAAACAATGTGTCTACAGACCTAAGCAGAAAGATGGGCAAAATGCATTTCAGAAGCTCCAGTAGATAGCTCATGTAGTGGGATTATAGGAAAGGCTAATTTGTGAAATATAAGGGTATTAACCATGAGACATCCCAGAGGAATTTAAAATTTGTGCTTAGAAGGAAGTCTATGATTAGACCATGGTGTAATGGTCTGTTTGAGGCAGTTTTACTGCAACAATGAAGCCAGGCTGCCTCCTGTTCTAGTGTTCTCAAGTGCTGGCTCTTCCAGCAGTCACTGGAACATGGCCATAGCACGAGAACCTTATTTACCCACAGCAGTGACAAGGGATGCACAAGTGTTTGGGTGGATTTGGTCTGTGGGGCAAAACTGACAGAACTGGGTAGCAGGAGGAGCAGAAGATGGACTTGAACAGCCGTTTAGAAAATACAGTTTAAAAAACAAGGAACACAAATGGTCTTTGACCTATAGATGGTTCTTGTGATGAAATATTTGCATCATTTTTTACATCAAATTTTCCAACTATTTTCAATTAGTTTAATATGCAGTGAGCTGAACAGATTCAGATGTCAGTGAACTAAATGTATTTCCATTATCAGAGAGTAAGAAATGAGTACTGTCCCTAAACATAAACGGTGAAGCAATAAGAACTAGGTTAAACAAGAAACTACAGTAAAGTAGAAATTAAGTTTTTCCTTAATGTAGAAAAATCAGAATACTTTAATAGCAAAGGAGGAAAAGCAGATCCTACAATGGTTTTACTGACATAAGTAATCATGAGATAAGCAATTTCTGTAAAGAAGGATGGAACAATTTGTATTTTTAAACATACATGCAATTTGCTGCACTGAGGTGTTTTTTCCTTTCCACTCCTCTCCCCTGAGGATTGCAGGTGGAGCCTCTACTGGGGAGCCAAAACACATGTCCCTAACCAGTGACCTTCACCAAAAACCTACAAGGAACAAGATGATATATTGGGCCAGCAGGAGCTATAGAGAACCAGCAAAGCTTTTATTCTTTCCCTCTGTAAGAGCCACTTACAGAGAAAGTAAGAACCTGAGCTCCTTCCAGACTGACAGATCCTCACCACTTCATGTACAGCAGCAATTCCAGCATCAGCCTGTGCAGGGAGCAACAAGGCACAAACACTACTGGTTTCTGGGAATATTTCTGGAAGTAAATTGCTGGTGGCAACCAACTACCTAGCCAAAAGTCCCACCAGCCCCCTTTTTGTTTTGGCATCTGCTGACCCCGCATACGACACTTTAATTGTATGCAAAGTCTGAGACTCTTGGTTGGGCTGAAGAATTGGCCTCTGACCACAGTGTCAGAGGATAAGTTTGTCAAGTGGTGTAGCTGCTAACGGCTGAGCTCCCCTGGGCTGCTGAAAATCACAGAAATGCTCCATTTGCCACTGTCCTTCACAACAAACTGCATGTCAAAGTAAGACAGAAGGCTTTCCCATGTTAGAGTCCTCAGTCCTGTTCCCAAGTCTGTCTGAATAACCCTGTTCAAGTTATGTTACCATTCATCAATGATTTATTTTTTTTTCTCCTAAGACAGGAAAACTCACCTTAAAATCACAGTTGGAAAAGATACAGAAATGGTGTTAAGACTCATCACAAATGTAAATGGTAGAATTCCTCATTCCTTGGTTTACAGAGTGCCTCTCCCTAAGCTTCAAGACACAACAGATTGTCTGGGAGACGAGAATGTCAGTAAGAAGCCTGATTAAAAAGACAAAAGGAGGATTTTAAACACCCCCATTTTTTGGGGAACACAAGTCACTACTCTCAAGAATTTGTAGTTTACAGACTGAGGGGTGGCTTTTCTGTGGGCTTGAGCAATGAAAGCCAGTAGCTCCTCCAAAGCACGACTGCTGCCTCGTGCCTGAGGCATTCTTTGGAGCTGTCTAAATCGGGGAAGAAAAGCTGACTTGAGGTCAGCTTAGCCAGCTTGCCTTGATGGAAGCCCCTCTTAGCTCTGCAACCACAGCTGAGATCATTTGCCCTGGTCACCATTTAACTGTGGCCACTGCACACACGGCCAGCAGGGCACAAAAAAGTGCTGCTGGCCAGACAACCCACTCCAATTTCCAGAAGGGTCAAACCTTCCTCCCCCTCACTCCAAGGGAGTTGTGCCTTTTCTGATCACAAGGACCCAAACAGAGTCTGTACAAGTCTTAGCTCAGCTCCTGGTTTGGAGAGGACCAGTGACAGCATTATGCTCAGCCAGGGCAAAAGAAGTTGAGAGCTACTGTCCACAGAGACATTGTCCCATTATCGGATTAATTTGATTTGAGAAGGGAGTAGGATTCCAAGTACCCTTTTTGTGTACAGGAACTTGCAAATCTGTTGGGAGCTCTTGTTCTTTTCAGGATTTCGCATGATTTTCCAATTAATTTATTTCTTGAACAATTTAGTTCAGTAGACTTTATTTTTGCACACTCAAAGAGCAAAATGCTCGCTCTATATTTTTGCAATAGCTTACCTGCCATTAAAAATGTAGAAAGCTTCACAGAATTTAAGAGATCTGATGATATTCATGCAGAATTTAGCCTAAAGAGAGAGCTGTTGAAGGCTAAGAGATGGGAATAGGACCCAGTCATCCTAAGGGCTGTCAGGCTGGTCATTCTTCCAGCCCAAAGCTAAAAGTGAACAGGATTTCCAGGCAGAAGAACAGAAGCTCGGCAGGAATGACACAAAGTTAGCGTAGGCATGTTTCAGGGGTTTTTTACATTTAATAATTTATCCCCTTCATTCCTGAATTAACACACAGAGTAAATCTTGTGATCATTACACAAACCCTAGTTTACATGATGATGAGCAAAACCCATGGACAGTCCCCAATACAGAAATGTCAAAATCTAAAAGCAGAATCAGAGGACTTGAGGCTCACCAGAAAACCAAAGGAAAGACCAAAATGGCATTTTCAAATATGTATTCTAAAGATTACTTGCCACTGTTCTCAATTTTTAAAGATCTTTTGGGGGATCTGCCAGTGTAGAGGTAAGGCCTTGGAGAACTTTACCTAATTGTAGGTTAATACTACAGGACTTTCACATTCGGCAAGCTACTAGGACAAACTCTGCCACAAAGTGCTCCTTTCATCAGCATATTTCATGTTTAGTCCCAACTATCACTTTATATTTTAATTAAATTTTTTTAAAAAGCAGATTACTTTTTGTGAAGCAATGAATATATAACAAGATATTGTTTCCCCTAGGGACAACATATATACAATGTGTATGATAGGCATGATACACACAACTAAGATGACTGTGTGACAGATTAGTAATCACAAAACATGAAAGAGCAGAGGGATAAAACAAAAGTAGTAAATATTTGGTCACTTTTGAGAGTTAATTTGGTCATCATATTATTTTGTGGTTTTTTTTTTTTTTTGGTGATAATCAGACTGTGCAAATATCATTTTAACAACTGCTCAAGAAAAATATGAACTATAAGTGACAAAGTACAGCCTTGAAAGATACTCTAATACTGAACTTCCACTATGAAATTTAGAGATTATTGTAGCAACAATTAAACAAGATATTCTGCCAAGGAAAGATTAAAAAAGTACTTCTTAAAGCACTGGATTGTGAACTGCAAAACACACATCAAAACCTCTATCCAAGCAGAGAACTGTGCGCAGACTTACATGTTGGTAGTAAATAAATTAGAAAGAACCCACTTTGAAGAAGTGCTCAGCACAGTGCAGATCTTTTCTCTCTCCTCCTCCATCACCTATCTTCACTACAGCCTCCAGGACCAAAATGGACTTTTCTCATCCTCATACCATTACTTTCACCTCTAATAGTCTTCGGTACCCTAAGAAGCATTTTCATTTCTCTGTTATAGACTTCTGTGTTGGTTTGGAGTGTCATGTCCTGATCTTTCATTGCTTTGATGATAAAAGCCCCAGTGTAGCATTTTGCTGTGGCAAAAACTGAGCTTTTAGTAGTGTCATATTTTCTATCTTGGAAATAGCTTTGCTTCTAAATTGCCACTCAGTCTGGTGGCCACCCCTATCCCAGGTACACTTTGCCAGCACAAACATGAGTAAAGTGCTGCTTGTACAGACACTGATTTTGGGTTTACCAGCAATAATTGCATTAGAATAATTTCACTCAAGAGTGTGAGTACAACACTTGTTGGCAGTTGAAGCAATTTTTACTCAGACTGAACAACAGTGCCTTTTAGGGCATATATGTTATGTTCTAGGTTGATATGCCATAGTGCATTATTCTACTAAAATTTAAGGTATTTACTGAAACACATTGCAACTCTGAGATTATCCAAAGTAACAACACTTTCTCATTTCTTTTTCTAGCATCCATTAATCTATTTGGAATTCAATACAATATGTTAAAAAAACTTTTAAGCTCATCATACAGCATTGCTGAATATTGCTGTGCTATTGATTACACATATGGATAGGCTGCTCCAGAAAAACAGCAAGTAGACAGCAATGTGGCTATGGAGAATTTGGGAATGCCACCAAAAATCACCACTGGGATGCCATATGAGTATTACTGAGAAAGAAGGAGCAGTTACTCCTCCTCAATGTATCCTCAATGTATTCTCTGTTTTCTCTCCTCAAAGTTTTCTTTGTAGCCTTAAGTCCCTCTTTCTTCTCCTATTAGCTCAGGACCTCCAAAGGGTATTTCCCACCCCAGGGCCAAAACCTAATATTTACTTCTGTAACAATTTTCCTATAGTTATTCTGTAACATTTTTCCTATTCTCATTTTATTTGATAAAAGAGGACATACATCTGTCACAATTTTGCAACTACAACTGATTTTGAGGCAGTGACTTTTATATTCTGGAGACAGGTCAGTAGCAGAAACAAAACCAGCACCCCAGGGCTCTGTCCCATGCTGAATTCCAAGGACACTTTTCTTTCTGTCAGCCTGCTCCCTGACTGCTGTACCAAGATGTGCCATGCATGGTGAACCTGAGGAAAAGCAGGCGCAGACATCAGCCTGGGCACACAGGGCAGCTGATGGACTTTTCATCTTGTGACTGAAGAACAGGAATTTCATTAAAACTACACATCTCACATTCGCTGCTCTTTCCCAACTTCCATTTATCTTTAAAAGACAGAACCAAAGGTTTTACGCTTTTGCTTTCCCTTTTTTTTTTTTCCATCATGTGTGAAACTTACTGTCCTTGAAACTGCTTTGCCAGTAATTTAGAGAGAGGTCACAAAACCAGAAAACCCTCATGGCCACAGCTGGGCTGCTGCTGCTCCCCTGGGGCTTGGACTCTGTCACAGCTGCCCAGGCATCTCCACACACACAGAGCTTCCTCACTGCTGGATTCTCTCTGCCAGGCAGGGAACGGCACCCACATCCTCTAAGCACCTCTGGCTTCCACATGAGTTTGCTCAACTAAATGAAGATGCACCACTGTTTCTGTGTTTTTCAAACAGGTAACAGATGATGTTACAAAGTCACAAACACCAAAGACATAGCTGAGCTTAACAGATGCAAAACTCAATGCACCAATACATTTTGAAGATAAAAATGTTAATAATGTAGTGTAAGTAATGAATATAAATTTCCTCCCCCAAAACAATGACATTTCCTGAGTAAAAGTTGCTTGGACTTTACTTTCCATCCAAGTAACTGGCTTCTACTTTCAGCTGTCACTTACATGAGTAACCTTGGGTTTATTAAAATTCTCTGTTCTAATACTAAAGACAATAAAATTTTCCCATTTCAACAAACGTCTCACTGGGTTTATTACCACAGACATCTTGGAATACGAAAAATACGGGAAAAAAATAGTTTCAAGAAAGTGTGTTTCATTACCTAAAAGAGAGCACAGTTTTACCTGTGAGAAATTCCAAACCACCTGATTAATTCTGTTATGATAATAATTACAAGACAATATTATTAATGCAACATAAATGGTTGGTTTTTTCAAAACAGATTTCCACATATTTAACTCAATGATACTATGAAGGTAGAAGTTTACTTAAAAGTGCAATATTCGTATATTGTACAGCAAAATGCACAGGAAGTAAAATGATTACTATATCAGAGAAATCCTCTGTATGTATTAATGTTGAGATAATAAGACTGAGAAATACCCAAAACTTAGGTATGTGAATATAAAGTAACTTAAATGATGTTCATGAACCCCCCTGCCCCCCATATTAACAACTGAAATCCCATTTTAGGGATCATTAAAGAACAGAACTTTGCTCAAAGAACACTTTGCTTGAACTGCAAAACATTGTAAACATGCATATATAATAAAATTTACAAGCCTTTATACTTACATTACTGAAATGATATATCTGCAGTGTTGGCATTGTATCTTTGGAAAGTTCAACAGCAATATATACATCAGCCTTTCCATGGACAACTAACTTATTGCTAAGTCGAGAAAACAGTTGTGGACTTACTTCATTTAAAAGCAGTCTTATTGAAAATAGCATTAAACAGCATATGAGATAGGTACAGCAAAATAAGAAGACCCAAAAGAACAACCCACATGGTTCATTTTGAAAACTCAGTTGTTCTCCTGACACTGGTAAATCAATGAACGAATGCAGCAATCCCTGTGCCTGCATACAGTTCAAAACCTTCGTTCACTTCCAAGCTCCTTATGTACCACTGAAACCCAGGACTGACACTGAAGCAGGAGCTGTATCTCAGTAACTTCTCATAGAAATAATTTAAATGCACTTTCTACATTACCAGAATAATGACAGTAAATCAGACTTGTTGACGCATTTTATTGTGAGATGGGGAGTCTGGTAAAAAACTAGAAAATGACCATGATGTAACAAGGAACTTAAAAATGAAGTTTCAGATTTGTAACATACATACATGAATACAGGAACAAATTGGCACAAAAATGTTAAACATTGTTCCCAACACTGTTTTATAAGATTATTCTAATTTGGCTTACTAAGGAAATGAGAGTTTTATGGTTAGACTAATCTCTTAATAAAACTGCAGAGCATCATGCTATTAGTCACACAGTGAATTTCAAAATTTAAGAGCTTTATATTAAAAACTGGGTAAAGGTAAAATGAATTGATTGCAATTGTAAAATTAATACATTCCCATTTTAATTCTTCTGTTCTACAGTCCAAGGCAAGTATAAATGTTAACATAACACTGTTAAATCAAATCTCAATGCAAGAGAACCGATTGCATCTCTACTTTAAATCTTATCAACTTTCCAAATTTTCATACTAAAATATATTATTGTATTAATACAAACTACAGTATTATACACTACACTGTGTAATAAATAAAGAAATATAAAAATAAGACACATAAATATAAAAGTTTTCTAAAACTAAAAAGGTACATATGTCAGTAAGAAGGGTATTAATACTGCCAGGTTTGAAGACATACAGTACAAAATGTTGCACAGATCTATAAACTAAAAGAAATAAAATAATACTGATAGGTAAAAATCAGCTAACATTGTTAATAAATGGGGTCCATAATAACTAACATTTGAAAATACTTATGAGCCAGATAACATGTCATGTATGTGTCTGAAATTAAAGTAAACCAATAAAGCAATAAAGCAGATTAGAAAATTTCCCATGTAATTATTGTAGAGAAATTCTGCAAGTCAGGTATTAACCCAAAATACCACCAAATAATTAAATAATGAAATATACCAGTGTTCTTACTTCTCTGATGGCTGAGTGTTTTTTCCCCATGAATAGTTTAGAAGTTTGATACAAATCAACAAATGCTAGTTATTGTAGGCCACACATTGGATAAAGGCTGCTTAGAGCCTTTGTAATACTGATAAATGGCACTTACAGCACATAGGTCTTGCATAAGGCCAAAGGAGATACAAAGCTTCATATCATATCCTTCATATTGTTACTACATACTCAAAACACAATTACAAACACTGTTTTTGACAACTTTCCTGTCCTTACCAGTATTAACACTGTTAGTCCCTGCAATCAGAACTCAACGACAATCTTCTCAACTACATTTTTAACCACATGAGTAAGAAACTTCAGTTCTTCTATCATCTTCTTCCTTAAGGCTACCAATACACTTTAAATGATAATATGCTCTACTACAACACCTAATGTCATAAACCGCTACCTTCTAGGTTGAATTTACAAAGGTAGCCAAGCACTGTTTGCAACTGCATTACATGTCTCTGCAAAAGGGAATTTTGTAGTGCAGAAGTTCTCACATTGTAAAACATAAGAAAATACTGAAGTGGATTTAGGAAATGTTTTACCATTAAAAAAAAAAAACCAAACATATAAATCTCTCCCAATTATACAGTTTAAAAATTAATCAACTTAAGAATGAAAATTAATACTGATAAAACAAACAATGCCAGATGCTTGTCTAATAATCAGGTTTCCTACAACCTGTTAAATCTTTGCTTCCAGAGTCACTGTATTTTTCTAATCTGCTTCATGTTATAAACTTGTTCCTAACTTTGAAAACTGTGTGAAAAATTACTAAGTTTGAGGTTCAGGCACACCTGGATTTCATTTTTTTTTTCTTTTCATTTTTTTTATATATATATTTTTTTACACAGTAGTGAACAGAAATCACAGTATGCAGGCTACTGTGTTTCCATGAAAAGCATGTATAATATAGAAGGAACTTCATTACCAATTTTTTTTTCCTTATAGAAAAAACCTAGCATGTAAGCTTTATTCATTATTTTCTTCTGACACCTGCCCATTATTTTGTATAACTTCTAGTTCTGCATTGCTTGCTTGATTTACAGCTTCATCGTTCTTGTTACCTTCAGTTTTTCCTTCTTCCTCTTCTACTGCTGCTTCTTCTTCTGCATCCCCTACTTCTTGTAGTTCCCTACATTCTTTTTCTTCCTGAAGTCCCTCTATGTCTTTTTCTTCATCCTCCTCTTCCTCTTTTTCACTGTATTCCTCCTCTTCCCTGGTTAGGCTCTCTCTCTCATCTGAGTCGATCTGCGAGGGGGATGCCCTGACCACCACGTGCTCGCTGCTCAGCACCTCCGGGCCCATCTCCTCGGGCTCGGCGCTGTCGCGCTCCTCTGTCTCCCTTTTGCAGTAGGAGTAGCGATGGTTCATGTGTTGAGAGTAAGACCCCGAGTGTGAAAACCTCTTTCCACACTTGTCACATTGGTAGGGCTTTTCCCCAGAATGCAGTCGCATGTGTTCAATCAAATGGTGTTTGTGTTTAAATGCTTTTGTACAGATTCCACACTCGTGAGGTCTTTTACCTGTAAAATAAAGTACAAACAATTGGGCATCTTGTAGCTGAAGTTTTAAAAATGTGCACTGCTGTTTTCATTGTAAAATGCTGTTGGTGAACATATTAGCATTGATCAAATTTTATACAAGATCTTCTACTCCATGCATTATCAGCTTGAGTTTCTCTCTTGAGCCCAAAGGACGAAGGTGCAAAGGTACATTGTCACAGTAATTTGTAAGTTTTTTAGGAAAACTCATCATAGGACGATAAAGAGATTCTCATATATAACTTTTAGCACAAAAAAAGTGCAAATATAAATTAGAAAATCAGACATTTTTCTTGCATAAACTAGTTTCAATCGAAACATTTCAATCTAATCATTTTAACTTTTCTATATTGACGGCAATTTAAAATCAACTAAGCTTTTACGTTGGTTTTTGTACCAAGTACCAAGTTCTTCCATGACACAGGTAAAAGGAAAATCATTCTAAAATCTAGTTCGAATGCTGTATGTACAAAACTTGCTGACGACACATGCATTGACATGAAAAAAATCTGTTTCACTCAGTGTGTTTCTGTTGGTTTCCAGCTATTGTCTTGTTTTTAGAGTCTCTTATAAATGTATCAGGAGCCTAGCAGTGTTATTTTGATTTTAGCATTTAAAGTTGTTACACAAAACAACTTTGCAGTCTTAGCTCAGACGTAAAAGACAAAGACAGCAAGACATCAGGTTTTTGGTCACACCACAGAGATGACCAGCACAGCCACGTCATCTCATGCCGAACAAGCAACAAGGGGGTTGTTGGTCTCTCTCTTCCTAAGAAACAAATGATAGGATGAGAGCAAATGGCCTCAAGTTGTGCCAGGGGAGGTTTAGATCGGAAATTAGGAAAAGTTTCTTCACCAAAGGGTTCAAGCACTGGCTGCCCAGGGAAGTGGTTGAGTCACCATCCCTGGAGGTATTTAAAAGAAAAGGAGATGTGGCACTTTTGGGACATGGTTTACCAGTGGACTTGGCAGTGCTGGGTTAATGGTTGGAGTCAATGATCTTTAAGGCCTTTTCCAACCTAAATGATTCTGTGATTTTGAACACTACATTGAACTTAAAACTGGTAGGGGAGGAACAATTGTGTTAGGAAAAGGAGGAGTTAAAAGAGTCTCAGGACAGGATAGGTATGAAATATGAAATTAGATACCCTTAATTAATACAACTTGAGAAAACTGATCAAGACAAAAAAGAATTATGCTTTTAATTTTATATGTGAGGTAACATTAAAATGTTAATATGCAGAAATATAATTAATATCATAATTCAGCTACTCTATGAACCAAGAAAGTAGAGCAGCATGAAGGGATTAGCCAAAAGTTCTAGAGTTTATTTGATGGATGCGGGGAAAGAGAAGATAACAGAGCCAGCAAGAAAGGAACATATAATACAAAACCCAATATATATTTTGCACTTAACCAATAAAAAGAAGAATTTTTATTTTAAGACATCACAGAAGAAATAAAGAGAGAGAGAGGTATTAAAAAAATCCAAAAGGTACCAGAACTGGAGCCAAAAGTAACAACTATAAGAAATTAAAAATAAAAATCAAAGCCAAAAGGGTGTTCTTTAATGGTTAGATTCTATGTCTAATGACTATTTGAAGCTGTTGACTTCAGGTCATTATAAATGTGGCTCAATTTGAAAATCCTTCATGCCAGATAGGCACACTGCTTTTCACGTACAGTATCTAATACATAAACTTCCTTTTTTCCCCCCAATTTTTAGTTTTAATTCTTAAAAAAAATTTATAACCAGGCAAGGTAAATTAGAAGTAATATATCCTCAGTTATAGGCTGTGGCTCACAGATGATTATCCACAAGGCAGATGCAAAAACTCCCCTTTTTCTATTTGGGGTTTAGGTCTAACAAATTTAAAGAAAGGCAGAATTGCTCTTCTGTCAAACAAATATACAGAAACAGGCGTTTCTAAAGAAAGCTTAGCATAGGCAGTAAGGACTGCTACACTTCCCTATATTGATTATATATAATCATATATATGTATGATTATGAATATATTAGATACATAATATATATGAATATATATAATATATTATATATAATCTGAGGATTCCAGTTGAGATTATCAGTTACACGTTACCGAAGAAATAACAATTGGAAAAGTCTTTTCCTAGTACATACCTGTGTGTTCATACTTATGTCTCAATAATGAGCTGCTCTTCTGGAATATTTTGTCACATAAATCACATGCATACATCCCATTTTCTGTCTTTCTCATTTTTTTCTTTGGGGGTGTTGAATCAGAATCATTTTGATCTTCTACATTGGATATTCCTTCTGAGCTAGTGTCTTGCCTCTCATCCTTCAGAAAAATTACAAAAATAAATTATGTCCAATAAAAGAACCCACATAAACTAAAGCTGCTATTCTCAATTAATTCCATAAAGAGCCAAACAAAATTGTTCAGACTTCCACAGTAAAAAAAATCCTTTACTGCATTATTCTGCTTTGCAATCTCTGCCACCATCCAGATGCAGACTTCCTCACTGGGACTGGCTTTAGTCACATCCAAATCTGACTGTTGGCCAGGTCTAAGCTATGCTGGCACGCCGTATTTTAGGGCCCATATAATAAATGCAATATTACAGACCTGTAAAGCACTTCAGTAAGTGGGAAAAGCAAATTTGCCACCTAACTTCATTTTTCAGCTAATGATGGTCACCTACCTTTTGCTGCCTCACAGATTTTATGAAGTTAGAAGACTGTTTTTGCTGAAGTTTTCACGAAAAAGCTATTTAAGTTACCATTCGAATTTGCATATTTGACTACCCTCTTCCTCATGAAACTAGCACAAGTACTACTTAATCCAAAATTTAGGGGACTTCAAATAGTTTCATTACCAAATAGTTTCAAAAATATGACTGTTGTGTATTTCTAAGCATTGTAAGTGCTAAAGCTTCCCTGTAAAAGCACAGTATTTTCTACTGACATCAGCAGCATGTACATGTTAGCCTCAAACTTTTAACATATGCAGCCTTGTAACTCTTCAAGGCTCCTCAGTCTCTGGCAATACAGAAGCCTGAATAAAATGCTAGACAGCCAATTTCTGAGATGTAAGTAGAAAGAGACACTTTTCTGTTCTGCCCTGTCCCTACCTTAATGTGCACAGGTGATTTTCAGGAGGACTGACCCTGATTAGATCATATCTGGATGTACCCAGGGAGGAACAAGCTGGGATACAGGACTGGCAGACGAAGATAAATACCTCCCTGACTTTCAATTTAGTCTGTATCTGCATTTTGTTTAAAGTGCTATTACTGTGTAGAATGAATTCAGCTACTCTGCAAACCAAGGAAGCAGAGCAGCAGGAAAGGAGTAGCCAGAAGTTCCAAAGAGTTTATTCTCTGGATATGGGGAAAGAGGAGCTACAGAGCCAGGAAAAGACAAAAGCCATGGTTTTATTTTGCTTTTTGATCAGGAGCATTAGATAGTCTTTAAAATAGTCAGCACTAATGTCCTAGAAGATTAAATATGGAGAATAACTGAGATGTCCACACACAACAGATTCTGTTAGTCTGGACTCAAGCTGCCTGAGCTAACTGGCTTTGCAGAGGGCACAACAGTAGTATCTATTACCCACTTACAGTCAAGTCAAATAAGCCTGATAGCTTGTATTTATATTTTTATTTAGTTCACCTTCATAGTTTTCTGTTAGTTCAGCACAGATACAGATTGAATACATCATACATACATTGTGTAGGAATATGGGGACCGAAGTACCTGATTTCCATTGGCTTGGGTCTGTTTTGGTGGTGTCTCATGAATCGCAGGACTAACTGTAGTAGAGTATGTATAAGCCACCTGTGGAATCAAAATGGTTTGCTTATTGGCAGCGAGAGCTCTCAAGCAGGGAACACTGTTCTGGTCAGCAATGGCAACAATTGTAGGTAACTGGGCAGTGACTGTAGGTATAGCAATATTTATGGGATTGGCACTTGGTGGGATTACATTTACAATAGGATCAGAGTCTGTAACACTGTTTTCCTTTTGTGGTTCTTTTTTTGCACAAGTTAAGTTCAAAGGTTCTTCTTGGACAGAATAAACACTGTTCTGGTAAACACTAGTTATGGTAGATCTTTCCAATAGTTCTCCATGTTGCTTTGGTAGCGAAAGGTCAAGAGGTTCTATTTGTGGCTCTTCTTGTACACCCTCTGCTGTGTACGTATAACCCTGTGAATTTCTTGATGAAGAAAGGTTTAGTGGTGATGCAGATGGCGTGCTACTGTGTGAACCATTCAGAGTTGAAGCCCCTGGTAAAGTCTGAGATTTTGTTGTACTGACAGGATTTTCTGAGTTATTTGTGCTGTTCTGGGGTTCGCTCACATTTGTAGCTGCTGCTTGATCATCGTTGTCTGCGGGACTGCTTAATTTAACTTGCTCAGGAGAAGATGGTCCAGAAGACTGCACAGAAATTTGTCCAGCTTGCATTTTTTCAAACCACTTTTTTACCACATCCAGTGGTAGGTTTACAGAATCTGCTATTTTTGAAAGCTCTTCTGCGCTTGGTTGTGCATTTAATGCATAATATGCTTTTAGGAGCGACAGAAGGTTCTTTAAAGGTGGCTGACCAGGAGACAAGTTGTTCTCCCCGGTTTCTGATGGGACAGGGGACTCGGGTTTCTCAGCTTCTGTTCCACTGGGCTGAGGAAGCTGAGGAGGGCTTTTTGTTTCATAGTGCTTTAATTCTTGAAGTGCATTAAGATCTCCTGGACAGTCATCACAAAGAAGACAAGTGCTATCGTTGGTCTCTCCTTCGAAATTCTTATCTTTCTCAGACTTCACTGTGAGATCTTCTGGTAATTTCTCATTTTTGCAACTATTTGCAGGAACAGAGTTTTCTTTTTTTAGATTTTGTGGAACAACCTGAAGTTGACTTGGCTGCTCCAAGCTGTAGTTGATGATAATTTTGGTTGTCCCATCTTGGTCAACCAAAGGAAGACTGATAGCTGAAATGAGGGAATGGCCAGCTTGTTGTATAGATGCATTGTTGATTGTTTCTTGTTCTTTGGACGCAAGATTAGCATGATTGTTTTCCAGTACTTGCCTTATTACATTACCATCCACTGCCACTTTTAGTACATTTTGAATGTCACTTAAATTGATGCTTATGGGAGACACCAGACCTACTGTTGGTAGAACAACAGCTTGCACCACACCCTGAGGAGAACTGGTTGCCTGCAATGGGCTACCACCACTGAAAACCCCATTTTGCAAAGGGGTTGAACAATTAATTCCTGAAGCAACCACTATGGGCTTGAATTCATAATCCACAGGTTCAGTTTTAATTTGGTTAAGAGGAAGCTGCTCTTGCAAGGGTTTATTTTCTATCTTTTGTCGTATCTGTGGTCTTGCTGGGCTACCTGGTGATGCAGAAAGGGAAGGGGAGGAGCACTGAGACATCTTGAGCCCTGACCGGGCTCGACCATTCACGGGCATCAAACCAATACACTTCTTACTGCTTATGTGTGAACTGTATGAACCAGAATGGGAAAAACGTTTCTTGCAGTTTGGGCACTCATATGGCTTCTCTCCTAAACATAAGGAAAAAAAAAAAAAAGAAAAGACAAAAGGCATATGCAACAGTTAACCAGGTTACAGCGTAACTTCATCAAATAATAATTACCAGAACCAATACATCATAATGACCTCTCAGAGAGTCCTAGGGAAAAAAAAAACTTATCTAGTGAATTGAACAGTAAGAGTATAGCTCTGAGCCAAGGCTCCTTTAATAAGTTTGTGATCCACTAGATATAGGATGGAGCCCACACGATCATGTGTTCCACTATTTCTCTATTTGACAATTACAGATTTCACTGAACTTCATTAAAGTAGTACCACCACTAACTTCTAATTTCTTATATAACATTTCTTATAACTTTTCTAATAAATTGTGTCCTGAGTCTACTTTAATATGAATAATCTCAAATGAAGACAATTACAGCCACAGGAGGAACACACAGTTCTTATGTCCTGGTTATTATCAATTAAAATTCTCCAGCAAAGCTAGTAACACACTGAATGATCTGCAAACATCTGTCTCTGTGAGACAGGGCTGAAGGCTGCAGTCAGTGCTTGCAGTATTCCAGAGGGAAAAAAATAAGGAAAACACTAGTATTTTAAACTTAGACTTACAAGACTGCTATTACATCAAAGTTATTAAGGGCAGAAATGGCAACATTAGTACTCAATTCAATGTTTAATTTATTTACCACTGTGGATTCGTAGGTGCTCCTTTAGGTGATGTTTATATTTAAAAGCTTTTCCACATTCAGTGCACTTGAATTTTCGATTACCACTGGACTGTGTCACATGTCTCTGTAAGAAAGAAGTCTTAATTATTGTACAGGACAGCATCTTGCAGAAACACCTTGTATTGTCACATTGCCACAGAGAAAATGCAATACAAACCTGAAACGAATCAATCATAATTGTAAGAGACTGAAGGTGGTATGGAAAAAGAAAAAAATTACAGATCAGGTAAAAACACATTTCTTCTGAATAAATCTGGTACAGTAAAAAGAAAGAAATGAACTCAGAGTATAGTCACCCCTTCTAAATTCAGCTGAAGTTTACACTGACATGTTAGTAGGAAGTTCCAGGATGAATGCTAATTCTACTTGTGAAAGCAAAACCATCAGGAAAAGCCCCAAGCCCACTACCCACAGAATATTTCATGCAGGATAAAGAAATATTAAAGTCTATAGAAGCCTATTTAAACTTTAATTGGTCGACTTGAGTTTTCCATTTACATGCTTCCAGGGCTTACTGTTGGCCTTGGATTCCTCTATATAATGATGTCACAATTAATTTACCAAATAAATGTGAGAAACTAAACCAAAACAAATAAAAATCTGGAGGGGTTTCCCAAGTACACAACACCAAACCTCTTCACTATTTGCACTGAAGCTCTGTGATTATTTATGTTAGATTTTGCCTTGTGAGAGCATTTATTGTTAAGTTCTAAATTGTTTTTGTCTTTATTGCTATACTAGTTTTAAAAAAAGCAAAAGCTAAGACAGACATGTAAATATATGCAGTATATACATGACACGTATGTGCAAGATCTTTAATTTTACCACAAACCGTGTAAATCTATGAACATGTATTTTTAAGGACAAAAATGACATGCACTTTTAAAGTTGAAGCAGCTTAATTACCAACATAAAACAGAGGAATTAGGAATTTTTCAGTTCAAACAACTTATTTATTAAAAAAACCCAGCAGCTCCTTTTTAAGTAGAGCTCACTTGGTAAAAAGATACTCTAGCACTACTGGGATGCACTGCAGATTTTTGGTAACTGGGGCAAGCATTTTCATAAACTCATGAACAGAGCTGTTCATAGACTCTGGGGACAAACAGGCTGCCCACCACCAACAGCAGGTGTGGATCAGCTGCCTCTGGTGAGAAAGCATGGGGGGAACTCCTACCCCTGGCTCTGGCCTGCTGTGCTTGGCACCACTGGGAGCATATGCTCACTGGGTGCTGGGGCTCTTCCCGAGCACAGACACGACAACTGGGAACTGTGCTGGAGAAGCAGGGATGGATAAAACACGGGATGATGACCCTACTGTGAGACATGCCTGCAGACCTGAAGAACCTGCAGCTGTGCAGGTTGCTGGATGAAAGTCTGAAATCTCTGCTATGACATACGCTGTCCAAATTATCAACCCTTCCTGTTCTAGTCCCTGTTCTCCTTTAACAGAAGACAAATTGAAGTAAGATCATCTAAATTACTTCCACATACTCTAGTTCAACAGTTCCCCTGGGAGAAGCATTTGGTTAAGCTGCAGATTTTACCTCTCAACAGATACTGCTCCCACCCTGCTCAGGATGGGCTGCTTCCTGCCTCCCCCTGGGCTCTGCAGTGAGGTCTCCACTCCAATTTATCCCGATTAGCACCTGACCCTCATTCCCGGGTTTGTCAGCTGTCTTTTGCTAGTTCACATGGCTTTTCAGCTCCGTTTAACTAAGTCCCTTGAAGATGATGTTCCAGAAGATTGTGGCTGACTCACTGCATTTCACTTTAATGATCCAACTGCAATGAATCTAGAGGACCGTGTCAGGATTTACTTAAGCTTGCTGAGAATCAGTTACTACCATTTGACTTGAATTATACAAGCTAACAGATCTCAGGACATATACAGTTATTGCAGGTCCTGGACTACATAAATATTCATACTAAGTATCAGTGCATGTATTCAATCTGTCAGAAATGTTTCTGCTCCTGTCTTCAAAATCTAATGCTCCATTTCTAAGGCATGAAGTCCACACTCCACTTATCAAAGTTTTAATGAGTTCTCCTGTTTTCCTGGTCATAGCTGTAAGGTGCTTTAAGCTTTCTGCTAGGTAGTGTTTCCAAATCTATTTTGCCTCAGCTTCTTATATCTGTAACTCTCTGTTCAGCTTTCTTTCTGTCTCTAGTAATACTGTTTTATAAATCTGGGACTTCCTCAGAATTATTTTGAAGGATCTTCTTTAAATGTAACTGAGAAACCATAACACTTCTCCAAACTACCACCTGTAATACTTTCACCTTCATTTTCCTCAGATTCAGATGGTTTTGCCCATCTCAGCAATTTAAAACCACATTAGTTTGTGCCTATGATCTGTGATATATTTCCAATACACTGTACATAATTGCTGTTTTCTGCTCATTAAAGAATTAACTGCAGCACTCAAAGAATATTCTTCTGCACTCCTTTAAGGACTGAAAGAAGAAACATCAGCATTAAGGTCTGTAACTAGCCACTAATACATCCCTATACCAAATGTTTACCGTGCTTAGGACTGAAGCTCACTCCTCTCACACCAGAGAACAAAACTAATTAATGAGAATCCTCAAAAGTTATTTGGAAGACAGAAATCACAGGCATATCAGGGGTTTTTCACTGATGGCTTGACCATGGTTTCCAAGAACTGCCATTTCTCAGCAGTGTACATGGCACTGAAATTTTGAAAGAGTGAAAAGAGCACCTAGTTACAGGTGCTTCATAAATTGACGAGAAAAAAATTAAAACAAATATAAGAAGCACGTTTTCACACTTCAATATCTCTTTTGGTGCTTCACATGTGAAGGCAGATGACACATGCAGCATCACCTTCTACCAACTGTTAGTGGTGTAAGAGCAGCTAAGGGTGCCATGAGGAGCATGGGGAGGAGGGACAGAAGAAGAAGGTGGTGAAGGACGTCTCTCAGCTCTCTGCTGGTGCAGGAGTAGAAGTTTTGCATATCTTCCCCTGGCTCAGAAGGAGGCCCAGTGTGCAGGTACCCCTCCCACTGCCTTCACTAAGCTAGATTTTATCTTTGCTTGATGCTTCTTTGTACAGAACAATTACAAAATTGTCACATGATGGACATTACCAGCTAACAAAGTTATCCAAATAATCTACGGCCAGGTGAAGTTCTTTAAGAATCAGACAACAAGTTTTAAATGTGCAGCTGTTTAAGATCCACAGCCAGGAGGTCTATACTCTACTAAGGATAAAAGTTCATTTTCCATTACACAAGCTATGTAATCATGTATACGCAGCCAATTTTGAAGACATGACAACTCTGTGATAATAACATAAACAAACAAGTATTTCAAATTTGCCAAGTATCTGAACTATTGTAATTTTAATTCTGTCTGTGGCTTGCGAGAAAAGAACACAATTAAACAGGTGTAATACTGAGTTCCAGATACTCCATAGAAACAACATTAATCAAATACAATTGTGCCTTCAAAAGTATAAATCTATTAAAATATTTTTGTGGGAATACAGTTTAAGCTCCCCTTTTTAGCAATTCTTTAGAGTGTTTACTCACTTGATATTTTTTATTTTTTCATTCAAACTACATGCAAGTATGGGCAAGTCTTCTATCTCCTACAACTACTTTATTCTTATGGTTTTTAGGCTTGTAACTGAAAAGACTGAAAACAAATGTGGTAGGCCACAAGAAAAGCATTATATAAATAGCACTCATAGATTTTATAGTTAGAAATATAAGATGTATGTAAGATGAAAGTAACTTTGAAAGTGCAAGCCAAGCCAAAAAGGAAGCGAAAACAGAAATTAATTGTTCATGGGAAGCACATTTGAGTAAAAAAGAACTGCCACACAGTTACGCTGGTGAGGTTATTCCAAAGTTTGTGAGACAATAAAACCCTTGCAGCAGGATGGTCGATACTTCTTGTACCGATTTAATTGACCTGTGAATGTAAACACTCATGTATAAAAATGTATAATAAATTTTTAAGCCTGTTAAATTGTTGGACTTGGTGATACTTTGTAGGATGGAGGTTAACAGCCAACATGTAAAAAACCATGTCCTTTACTCTGGTTTCCTTAAGTAAAGCATCTTCCTTTACTCTGGGCTACAGCCCGTTGGTTTGGTGCTACCAGAAATGTTGGAAGTACCTTTACTTTTACATTCAGTTTTGCATTTCTCTGTTATATTTGTCTCCTGCTTCGTTTCTGGAGAGTATCAATTTTTCTAGTCTGTCCTCTGAAGGAAACATCTCCAAACCTCTTTAACGTGGTGGAAAATCTGTATGGTTTTTTTTCTGGATAATTCCTGACTGTTTCAGTTGGTTCCTGAGCCTCAGAGTGCCTCTGATAAGCTATGGAATCATGTGCTGGGGATGGATGATGAGACATTGTGGGGATAAAAAAAGAAAAGAAAAAGGGGGGTACGAGAAGAGAGTCTCGGGATCTTCTGTAATGATCAGATGGTTAACTCATGGAAGAAATTCCAGGGACCCATGCCCTCAGGTCAGCCCATGAACCAGAGAAAACAAGCTCATAACATCTTTAGCCTTTTCTGTTGCTTCATTTAGTACTGAAACACCACAGTTTACACACTAATTATTTGTATATTGTCTTACAGCATGAATTGCATTTAAAACCTGCACCTCACAGTTCAAGCAACACAATGGTTTGTTTCTTAAGGGCATAAATACTACAGTAAATTGTGAATTAGTCAAACAAGACTTATGAAAAAAAAAGGAAATGTTTCATTAAAGTCTTGAAATTAGATTTGAGTCACAATTTTTATGCAACGGTAGCCAATGAACTGAAAAAAACAACAAATTACCTATAAACGTAATAAAGCACTTCTGAAAACAACCCTACTGCCTAGATGAATGAAGACAGGAATTGAGATCTCAACCTTTGACCGCTACAGAAAAAGCCTGACTTGAGCAGCAAGCCTGAGTGTGTGCTCTGACCATCAGCACACAGATGATCTGCTGTGAACACTGCACCCGCTCTGCACATTTCTGCCCACACAACAAATCCC
Source organism: Promerops cafer (assembly GCA_013398275.1). NCBI lineage: Eukaryota > Metazoa > Chordata > Aves > Passeriformes > Nectariniidae > Promerops > Promerops cafer. The sequence continues at coordinate 323,329 of VZSE01007083.1, forward strand.
GGCGTTGCTGCGGAGGACAATAACCCTTAATTCAAACGCCACTTACTGGATCTCTTCCTGATTTGTGTGATGTCATGTGGCGGTCGAGCTGCGTTCTGTACGCAAACGTGTAACTGCACAAGGAGCAACTGAAGTTATCTTCATTTTTTTCATGGCGGTATTTAATGTGTTCCTTCAGAGAGGTAAAACGCTTGTACCCTCGATCGCAGTACGGGCAGGTGAGCAGTTGGGAAAACGCGTCAGGTGTTCCTGCACAGCAGAGATAATGCACCAGACTTAAATAAAAAAGTTCCAAACTTACTACCAGCAACAAACAGGCTTTACATTTACACCTATTACTGTAAGAAAACATGCAGCTGCTGGAAGTTCCATTTGTTTTAAAGAAGGACTGGTGATAATTTAGATCATTTCCACAGGTATTATACAACCACCCACACTATGGTATGGATGCCCCAATGTACCTTGGAGAGAGTCAGCACAATATGCTGATAGGACAAAAGAGAGTAGATGGAGACTAGATATAAAGAAGAAATTTTTCATGATGAGGGTGGTAAAATACTTCAACAGGTTGCCTAGAGGGGTGGCAAATGTCCCATTCCTGGAAATATTCAAGACCAGCTTGGACAGGGTTCCGAGCAACATGATAAAGTTGAAGATGTCCCAGCTCATTTCAGGGGGGTTGGACCTAGATGACCTTTAAAGCTCCTGTACAACCTAAACCAACCTATGATTCAGATATGTATGTGGTAGTAGGACATACTGTCTGCAGGACAGAAAGTAAAGAGGTCAAACGTGAGGCCATATATATGAGTCTAATGTGATCTATGGAATCTATTTTGCTGGCTTTCATAAAGTACTTCTGTATTAGTACAGGGAAAAGTGAAACCAGGTTGAAGCTAAATATTAATTTCATAAGTCTATTTCAAGAAGTCACCATTTATGAAGTTTTAGCTCCATCCCTTCTTACCAGCATTTGTTTAGCCCTCCATATAGTAACTCATTCTATCCTTGAAAAATTAATTTTTTAAAGGACTGAAAAAAATATTTCTTTATAAATTGATAAAGGTATGTTCAAATAAATGTAGGATTTGCTGTGTTTGATCAAACCATCAATTTAGAGGTGTGATATCCTCCAATGACCATGCTACTCTTCCTTGCTTCAAGATAAATAGGAAGCAAATGTTGCAAGGATGCACCTATGCACTGTGCTGAGCATGAGAAAGGTGGAAGGTCTTTACTGATTAACATTTTATGCTCTGACGCACAAGGGGCACATTTGTACACGCTGTCATGTTAAGTTTCGGAACTGTAAGAATTATTCATACTCATAAAATGAACCAGTACTTTAGAAAGTACTTCTGAATTATTTACCTTCATGACCTCTTCCAGCAGTTATCACCACAGATTGATTATATGTTCTACGAAGCAGCAATTCATTCTGTTTGTGTGGGATTTACTAACTTAATTTTTACTGAATGTGCCATTGATCTTGCAACAGTGAAAAGCAATCAGACCACTTTTCCTTATTACTAAAAATCACCACTTTTTCTGTCATATAGGTTCTTTTACACTTGTTGTAGTAACAATCAAAATAACCCCTACCCACAGGGATTTTTTGTTGTTCTATCCATTTCTGCTTTTCCTGATTTATCTGAGTTGTCCAAAAACAAAGCCATCCCCACATGTATAGACCAAGTACACTTCCTTTCAATTCTCTTTTTACCATCTATAATTCAACTCATCTGACATAAAGAATACTCCATTTCAGCACAAATACAACTCAGTGGAAATGTGAAAAGCACTTTAACTTAAATTCTATTTCCATTGGCGGAAATGGAGAAATGAAAACAGTTTCCCAGAGCCACTAAAAACTCTGATTCTGTAGTTGCTCTTGCCTACTTTCCCAGTTTGGAAGCATGTGTCTTTACCAAATGTCACTATATTTTTGGCATTTTCTGTTCCAAAACGATTAAAACAATAAACACTATTATTCAGCATTGTGATCTTCACAATACTTCTCAGTGAAGTTACTGGGATAGGCCCAATTTTAATGATTAATACAAACGTGTATTTTTAATGATTTCATGGAAATCATATGGCAAGTCGGTAAAACTAACTTGACAATACGTGCCACTGCAACCACATATTAAAATCTTAAATTAATTAATGCACTTTTTAAAGTAAAATCTGTAATAGCATAAAATCTCTGGAGGAGCAGAACAAAAGTGTTATCTTTACTTCTTTCACTGCTCTCCCTTAGACTCCAGTACAGTACTACAGCTACAATGACATTTATCTGTTCAGTTATATTCATTTCTTAAAACAACTAGAACACAACTCCTAACCATTTATGTAGGCTGTTACATTTTCTTGAAAAATCATAAATATTCCAATTTTCACAAGCTATCTAGGCTGAACACTTGAGAAAACACACAGAATGCAAAACCAATCTCAACAGCATTCATCCTCAAATATTTCATGATGAAGAAATGAACAGAGCGTAATGTCTCATCTCACTCAGAACACCTTAAGCATGAAACTTCTTCAGAGGAAAAAACCTGTATCTACTTAAAAATAACAACAGGTAATAATTTTTTTCACATAAACATTTTTGTATGAACAGTGCTTCTTTTTTCTCTGCTGCTGTCCTTTCAGGCAATGAAAACCCCAAAAGCCTGTCAAAGACTGGCTACCCAATAAAAGAAATTCTATCTAATAGATCCTTTTGGGAGCTTTGTTTAGAAATATAAAAAAGGAAAGAAACATTGTAAGTCTCCTTAAGTTATTCTTATATAAAACAGTACTATTTTGCTTTACTTCTATTATATTTAATAAATGTTTATTCTGTTCTTTCATATAAGGATGTTGAATGGATTTATGAAAGCTTGAACTTTTCACTTCAATGACTCGAGGTTATCATTTAGGTACTCATACAAATGAATCCCTGTGCATGTCTTGTTTACAAAATCAAGTGGCAATGTTTTTTGCATGATGGTCCTATCCTCTTATAATTATTTAACTAAGTTTTTTTTCCTCTATAGTTGCATGTATATGCACTGCTGTATTCTTAGTACAGCAGAAGTTTTGGGTCAAGTAGTGAGTACAACTGATTTCATAAGAACTGAACCGATGACATATTTACCATTTTCATCCTGACCACTAGCTTCTGGCGTGCCTTGTCTCTGGTCCTCCTCAGGTGCTTCAGGGAAGATAACAGCTGTATCTTCTTGTTGAAGGAATTCTTCAACATTAGGGTCATGGTTTTGCTCATTTTCTGCATCAGAATCACATTCATCTTCTTTTACTAAGTGTGAAAGACAAGACACATGATACAAAATTAAGTTTAAACAGAACATAAATGAGATTCAGTAATTCACACTGCCAAATCTTCCTCTAGCCAAGTATTTAAACACTCTTTACAGATACTAGCATATGTCAAGTCCTTTAAGATACCAGATTATGCCATGTTTTAGAAGAACTGGTAGCATAACGATATTTAAAAACTTGACTAAACACAGTTTGCCTCTCTAACCCAGTGCATTTTTATCACTTCAGATTTAGCTGTTCTTCTCAATTTCCCTAAAAATCTTAAATGCAACATTAATTATGATTTAGGCCTTGTAGTTGGAAGGCCTGTTTACCATCTTGGCTCCTGTGATTGCAGAAGTACATTTGTTGCCTTCAAGACACAATTTTTAATGTTATTTATAGCTGTTCATTAGCACAAACTCAGAAGATATTTAAACTCAGTAACAAGCTGGCCAGATAAATGCAGCAAACTTGAACTCTGACTGGCTTGTTCTGTGGTGTTGGAAATGGGTATCAAAAAGGCTTCAGATCTTCAGATCTTAACAACCTTCAACATTTTCCAGTTAAAAACTTAAGAGAAAAACCCAATGAACCCCATTGCAAAATAAGCAAATAATAAATTAAATATTTTACTTAATGCTTGTATTATAAATATTTGATCCCAAGTATTTGCCTAAATACATTGTTCACAGAGTTTATTTTTACCATGGTGGAACATTCTGTGAAAGTTCTGCCTGCAGCACCCTAAATCATTACAGATGCTCTCCACTATTAATGTGAGGTACATTTTTAATAGGAAAGAGAAGTTTTATGATTCATCTCTCAGTGTGAAGTCACATACTCCATTTACAATTTGACACAATCTTTCTATGACACGAGGCAGTCTCTCACATGCAGACTGCAATGCAATGAATAATGCAGCTCTCCATACCTACGTGGCAAGAACTGACTTTATTGGAACTGAAAAGCATGTGTGAATCTAGAGTTTAAAACGTATCAATGTGTTTAGATGTGGGTTTGCTTTTAAATCAGACTTACTCTGATATTATCTACCTATCTAGTAAGGGTATTAAATAAACCCCCATAAACTTTTTAAAAGTTGGATGGGATATGTATTAATCTTCTGTCAAGCAGAGAAATGGAAAAAATAACAAATCATCTGTTTTTGTTTGGGTCTGAAACTGAAGTACACATTTTTCTTTTGCCTTCTGTGTAATCAGTACAAACAGAGGAATTGGTAATAATATACAGTATTAGCTTATGTCTATTTTTGTATATTTCTTCATCGTTTAAAACACTACCTGTTGACACCTACATGTAAGATCATTGCTATTCCTTGTTCTGCCCTTTGGAGAGGCAGTGCTGCTGGAGCTGTGTGGTCAGTCCTTGGGAGGGAGGGCTGCTCTGTGTCACTGGTCACCTACACCTCTGCACCCTGGACACCAAAAGATGCCCAGACTTTTTTCCTCAGCTAACACAGCGTTTACAGTTTAAGACCTCTAGCGTGGAAAAGCAAAGCATTTTTATAAACAGAGGTGGGAGAATTCCAAAGATCTCTGCATGATACTCACCTAACCAAAATTCAATAGTACTTTATGAATAGGGGACTCAGATTAACAAAAAAATACCTGTACATCCAATTTCATCTGTCTGAGCTTCAGGCCCCAGGATTTCCTTTCTTTCTTTTCCAGCTGAAATAGCACATTTCACAAAAAGAATGAATATTTAAATGAAAACCCCACAAAACAACAACAAAAGCCACATGCGCATCAACAACTTAATATACTTATTTCTTCAGCAGTGTTTTCCATTTCTGAATTGTTCAGAAGTGCATTTAAACAATGTTCTTTCAAAAATATGGATGGCACATTATTTCAGCAGTGTGTGATCAGTTGAACCACAAAGATATTTCATACTTAAGGAAACCAAACCTTAAAAGGAAGCAATACTAAACACTGACCATTATGTGAACAGAGGTAAAAACATGGAGAGTGTGTTTCACAGGCAAATAGATAGTCAGCTACTTAAGTGACCCCATCTACAAATGCAGCCATCTGATACACTGGAATATTATTTTCAGAATTTAGAGCATCATAAAACAAATGCAGTTATGTTATTCTCTCCAATTAGTGGTTTGCAGAAATGATTGACAATTTGCTGGTAATGTCTGCAAACAGCAACCTAATGTGTTCTCTTTCTTGCAAATCATCTGGAAACCACTTAAGGCTGTGATTGCCTTAAAAAAATTAAACAAAAAAAAAGGATTTTAAACACGTGCTCTTCCTTCAGAACAGCTGGGCACTACAGATATGCTACACATATTGATTCCAATACTTGGTATGAATCTGCAGAACCAACGCTGTGGAGCCAACCTGCTGCCCCAGCTCTGCTGAGCTGCAGCCTTCAAGGATGCAGCATGGAAGTTTTAACTCACTACAGGTTGCTGGTTGAAATCAATAAATGGCCAAGTTGTTCTTCATCTCGGTTCATTGGTTAGCACGGACTGGGAAGTCCCCACAGGAAAAGCCACTACTGACATTTCTGTCAGTACCTGGGTTATGGCAGGAGTACATAGGAAAGCTATGTTGCTTGGTTTGCTCTTTATCAGTACAGTGCTGTGCTAATAGATGTGAAACTAAAGTGTTATTTCATAGTTTCATTATGGAAACCTTGGATGCTTCAGACCTACACTCTAGAAAAAGCCTTCTAGGTGATGCAGAAGGTTAGAGCACACAGCTGCTCTGACCTGAAATGGCAACTGTTATACTTCTGTTTACCTTACTTCACTTTACTTCAGTGCAGGAAAAAATTCTTTAGGTTGGCAAGTCAAAAGCCCAGAACATTTCAGCTTTTTAATTACAGGAGAAGCCAATATCTCCTTTATGTGGAAGATGATAAATCCTAGAACTTTTAGGTTCTCAAATAGTACCACCTTCCGCAAAGGAAAAGCTCCTTAATTCTGCCTACTTTGACCAAAGCCCACAGACCCAAGGTATCTGCAAATAGTGACAATTTAAACACATTTCTTGCTTTAAACAAGAAATGTGTTTAAGAGGAAACTGCAACTCTTAAATCTTACCTTAATTTCAATTGACATCTTAAAAAAAGCCCTCAAAAAACCCCAACAAACTCAAACAGCCTGTATTATATTGGTCAGTTCTGGATTCTGAACTAATTACATTTCTGGTTCATGGTACCAGAATTGGTTCAAAGTTTGTAAGATGGATGCCTGGACACAATGCGAATTTAAACCCCAAATTTAATTTCTTAAAATCAAACATGATACAAACCCACTGTTTTACTTTAAGGAGGGTTTTTGATGGTTGTGATTTTTCTCCATTATGAAATAGGACCTACATGAGAGGGTGAATATCAGTAAGTTATTACTCTGGAAATTTAAATTACAGTGTCTCCAGGAAATTCCACAGGCTTCAGTACAAATAAAAGTTATGCTTCCCAAGGGAATGTCAAGGAATTTATGGAATTATAGATTAATCTAGTGAAGTTAAACCCCCTCTCAATTCTAATAATCCTAACCTCTGTTTGGTACTCTTCCCAATAGCTAAAAGTAGGGTATAAGACAGGGAGAAACCCTTTTCCACAGGGAAATGCTGTAGGAATAATTCATTATTTGAAAAATATTAAGTAGATATACATCTTCATAGCTATGTATGGTCCACAAATAAAGGCAACGTTGCAATTGTGCCCTCAGAACCTGAGTTATCACACAGCTGGGAAACAACAGTGGAATGCGATGATGGGGAAACAGACCTTAAGACACTGTTCCACCAAGCAGAAGTCACAGCTGAGTTCCAGAGGAAATTCAAGCTACCTGCTAAATGACAGCTTAAATAGAGGTCCCCACAAATAGCATCTAGGTCATGAATATCCATCCTGATATTACAGCTGGACATACCAGATAGCTGTAAAACTGGTTCTTAGACTTCTACATCTCATCACTGCTTATGAGCTACTGCTTAGAGACACAGTGGGGCTTCCCAGGGTTAAATGCTGATGATTTTCAGATGACAGGGAACAGTGTTAACTAGCAGCAAACACGCCTGACAACTACTGACATTGGCTGACAGCAAAGATCTCTGCATGGCTAAGATAACTGATCAAATTGAAACCACTAGCAAAGTAGAAATTTTGGCTGTAGGCAGAAAGACAAACTTCACTGAAATTTCCACTGCAGTCTTTATCTGCAGAGAGGGAAATAAATTACAAAGCCCATCAAGAGAGTTTCTAATTTAAATTCTTCAGAGCTAATTTTCTGATACTCATGTTGCAAGCACTATTTACAGCTTGCAGTATTGACTGGTTGTTTCCTTTTTGATCAAAAAGATGCCATACAATCCACCAAATGTCAGAACGCACTTTTGAGCATATAGGCTCAACCTAAAATTTGATGAATTAAAGGAATTTTTGCATTCCAGAAAGAGCTTAAACATAACTTCCTTCATTTTTGAAGGTTATTTCAAAGTCTGGATTTTTTTTTTTTTTTTATTTTCAAATTTTTCAAAGATATCCTAGTTCCAGTCCTGAGGCTTCCAGGTTTGCTAAATATTTACAGTACATAATAATGCTTTTTTAAAAGCATTAATACAGTAAGCTTAACTCTTGCCTTTTTTTTTTTTTTTCTTTTAATTGTAGTATAGGTTTTACTTCTAACTAAAGCAAAGAAAAATCATATTAGGGAATCACTGCACACATGAATGCTGGCGCAATGTCAACAACTTTTACAGGATACACGTGGTTCACTTTTTTAAACCCGTAGGACTGTTTCAGTTAAACCTCTTGAGAAACACACCTTATATTTAAAACACCTGTTCCTAGGGTCTTTTAGAAATTCAGTTAGAATGACTGGAAACGGAAGGAAACTAATCTGATAAAGAAATGTTATGTGTGTTGTTTCTATTCTTGGCAATTCGTGAACAGAAAAAATATGCAAAAAACTCATTCTGTCAAGTTCAGCTAAACCCAGAACTATTGAGTACTACTTTACTGATGAAACACAACTTACTAAAACTGCTGTAGAGTGTATTTTTCTAAAGATAATCACCAGTCTTGAAGATGGTTGCACACTATCTACCCCAGTACGTTTCCCTGTAGGCGAGAGATCATGTATTCAGTACCTGTCTCTTCATATTTCTAACATGCAACCAAGACTGATGATGTGATTTTCAGCTCATACCTTTCCTTCTAGGAAAGCTATCAAAAGAGTAAACAGTATTCTACCCTAGCAAATCAAAGCTCCACAGAACCTATTGTAGCCTTCACTTTTCTCATACAGCCATTGCCAGAAATTTAAACTATTTATTTAAAAAACCCTTATTATCAAATTAAAAAGAACCCTTCCAGCCTGCTACAAAAGAGGCTTCAGAATACATAATTTTTACAGAGGAAATTTGTGGTTGCTGAGCAAGCTTGTATGGCAATTGATTAATCTTTTGTCTGGCTACCAATGAAATTCTGTCTTCATTAGCAAATTCCAAAGCAAAGAAACATTGCCTACATTGCAAATGTACAACCACAGTAGAATTTAAAATTAAAGAGAATTTAGAATTTTAGCAAACAGATTTTTAAAGGTTAAAAATGGTACATTTGACATAAGGAGTCAAAAAAGACGCCATCACACGTCTAGAGCCCTGAAAACCCCCAGAAAGTTGCCCGAGATGTTGTGTGATGGGTCCATCTTCAGAAAACATCCAGTCCAAGAGGTCTTGATCCCAAATATCTGGGAGCCAGTGCTCTTCTTCCTTCCCCTTTTCAGGTTTTCTACAGCTATGCTTGAAGGGTTCAAGCCTAACCAGAGCCCACTTTAATAACCACAATTTCTGAAGCCTGCAGGAGAGCTAAGATATTACAGGAAAACTAAGAGAATTACCTACCTAATAATTTAGCTCCAAAATACTCATTTCCCAGCACAGCATACCTTGGCAGTAGCAGCTATGTAAAAACAGGCTGAGCTGATGCTATTCTTTGAACTCTCAGCTGGTCTCTTTCAGCTGGACTGCAGTTAGGGACCATATGACTGCTTTCCATTTATTTAGATGTGAGGTCATGCACTGTGTATTAAACCACCAGTGTTAAAAGCTGGATGCTAGGAGTTGTGGCTGGAGTTCAGAAACAAAGAGGGATATGCTGGAAAATATTCTGTATCCTCCAGGGCATTAAGGCCAAATTCCACAATAAATTCCACTAATTTATGTATTTATCCCAATTTGGCTCAAAAGTAAGCATGCTGTGTGATATTATAAAACTCAGTATCTGGTTTCACAGTAAAAACGGCCCATTTCCTTTCTGCTTAAAATTTTCAGCTTCTAAACCTTCTGCATAATATGTGCAACATTCACCTCCTTCCAGTGTTTTCAAAATAATGATTCATTATGACTTACATAGCCAATTTTAAAGCTAATATAAAAATTACTTTTCTGTCTGTGTTTTACAAGGAAAAAGAGAGAAATTAACATCTGACTGTTGTTTTTTTTCATGTTTTTTGTTTACTGCTTACTCCCCAAGCTGAGTCAATCCTGAACCTTACAAGGAGCTCTGGCAGAGACCTGCCAGCCAAAGACATGAAAAAACCAAGATCAAGTAACTAGTCTTTAATCAGCCTTTGGAACGCTGCATCTACAGTCTGGAAGCTCCTGTTAAACAATGCCAACAGAATTAATGCACCTCTGAATCTGCTTCAAATAATAAATGAAAAACATGAAGTATGGTATAATAAATATGTTATAAAACCTCTTTTTTGATTGTGAATATTACATGTTATTTCAGTAATAAAGGGACCAAAAAAAGTTCTATTGAATCTTCATTTTAGAAAACTTTATTTACATGGTATCATGACTAGAAATTAACATACCTTCATCTTCCCAGCAACTGTTTGTACTCCCTTCTCTTTCACTGTTGTCTGGTAATACTATATGGTCTGTTGGCAAGTCATCTTCTGGCACACTAGCATCACAGTCTGCTGCATCCGTTACACTTTCCTCTTCCACTATATGCAATTTATCTTCATCATCTGAATCTGAATTTGCTTCTACCACATTGTTATAATTTGTGACTGTGGAGAGACAAAAACAAAGTACTGATCAAAATACTCTTAACTGACAGCATGGAGGTCCAAAGCTTTCAGTACTCTGGTCAGGTGGTACACATGGGGCATTTCCGCGGGGTCACATTATTATTGCTTCTTGCCCCATGGGGATGGCACTGCCTTGTGAGCAACTTGGCCATAATGTTGGCACACAAGGAGCACCCGACAGCTCCTGGGCTCCCACCACCTCTCACTGTGCACACCCAATATAGGGCTGCACAAGAGAAGGCAGCAGGCAACTCCACAGTTGGACCCACAGTGGAGCAATCAAATTCCAACTGGATCACTCCAGTGTGGATGCCAGCATTGCCCGTATGTCTCATTTATGATTATTATAGCACTGAAGACCCCGTGGCCCCAGGCCGAGCACCCTTCAGAGAAGGCAGCCCAGCCACTCTTGGGGTCCCACGGAGCCAGCCCTTTCCTGCAGGCACACTGTGTGCTCCCCCAGCCCAGCTTCCCACTGCCTCCTCCTGTAAGCAAAGCCACCCCAGGCTCTGGCTGTCGGAACCACAAGGAAACAAGCAGCAACAATAATGAGATTGAATTCAGAATGGCTTAAGTGCTCCTGATCCAAGATAAAATGCTCTTGTAGTTACACCCATTAAAGACTCAGCAGGACGAATGTGAAAGGAAAAATCACAGAGACCACTTAGATAGGAAATCTCACATAACATTTGCCCAGTTATCATGAAAAGGTAATAACTCTACTTTCTTAGCCTGGAGAACATATTGCAAGAGTCTTTGGACAAAGGATTACATGACAATATATACGTTTCTGTCATATGTGAGCAGATTATTATTAAAATAGTCTTCATTTGTAGGCACAAAAGATCAATTACGGCCACTTCAACTTAAAATGTAAGGAACTGTAAGTAAACTGTATTAAGAAAAAATTACTCTCACAATCTGTTTAAATGTCTTGTTACTCACACTGAAGTTAAACTATGAAACAGATCTACATTGGTATTATTTCTTCACTGCCAAGTTTGAACTTCTTACTAAAATGCTTCAAAATACAGTCTAAGAAAGAGAGTAAGTTTATAGACGGATAAACCAACAAGATTTGGCTGCATCACTCCTTCAGTGGTTATCAGAATTATACCTGGGAGGCACATAATCATGGTACTTTATGATACCTGCTTCCTGTCACTGTTAGTTCACAAGAAGCCAGACTGATTCTTTCATGTGTAATACCACCTATTAAAGTAGATAAATAGGAAACCAGACTCCTGATCTTCTGAAGTTAGCTCTTTTTCTTTTTTTTTAAGTAGATATTTTAGTCTTTTAAAAATGCATGTAACCAGGAAAAGTGAGTAACATTATGAACAGATAGGCTACTGTCTCATTTCCTTCCAATTCAGGAGAAAAATGTCTCATCTAAAACATGCATGAGAATGACAAAAGAGCCTTTTGAATTTAAAACAATCATTCAATGTTTTCATATTTTACATCGTGCTATTTGAAAAATGTAGTAATTCCCCACTACTCATAGTATTGACATCTTCTAAAACAGCAAATTTAGGCAAATTGCCTAAAAACTAGTATTTGGTCCATTTCAATTGATAAATTGATATTCACTTAATATCCTATAACTGATTTTGTGAAGTAAAATAGCTACTGTAAGTGATGCTACAATACTGTGTGATACAGAAGACATATGAATACAGAAGATGAATTCCCTCACCAAAGCAGAAGAGATTTACGAATTTATTCTTCTGAGAAATGGTAAATGCAACTTTTAAAAAGTGTGAGAACAGACATAAAACAAGAGGAAGTGGAAAATAATTTAAGCCTTTTCTCTTGATTGGGTTTTACTCTGAGGCTTATTAATGTAATAAAATATTATAATAAATATATTAAAATATAAATATAATAAAAATAAATTAATTAATATAATTTACTCTGAGGATTATTAATATAAAAGAGCAATGTATTTACATTTGCCACACGTTAAAGAGATCATTCAGAACAGGGATCAAAATTTATAGGGATAAATTCAGATGCAGATAATGAACACTTGATTTTTAAAAAATAAACTTTCTGTTTAGTTTAGGAAATAAATTGGCATTCCTTATATTAGACTCAGAGTGGTTTTATGGAAAATAAAACCATAATCAAACAGTTTATCTTCAAGAATTAGACTNGACAGCTCCTGGGCTCCCACCACCTCTCACTGTGCACACCCAATATAGGGCTGCACAAGAGAAGGCAGCAGGCAACTCCACAGTTGGACCCACAGTGGAGCAATCAAATTCCAACTGGATCACTCCAGTGTGGATGCCAGCATTGCCCGTATGTCTCATTTATGATTATTATAGCACTGAAGACCCCGTGGCCCCAGGCCGAGCACCCTTCAGAGAAGGCAGCCCAGCCACTCTTGGGGTCCCACGGAGCCAGCCCTTTCCTGCAGGCACACTGTGTGCTCCCCCAGCCCAGCTTCCCACTGCCTCCTCCTGTAAGCAAAGCCACCCCAGGCTCTGGCTGTCGGAACCACAAGGAAACAAGCAGCAACAATAATGAGATTGAATTCAGAATGGCTTAAGTGCTCCTGATCCAAGATAAAATGCTCTTGTAGTTACACCCATTAAAGACTCAGCAGGACGAATGTGAAAGGAAAAATCACAGAGACCACTTAGATAGGAAATCTCACATAACATTTGCCCAGTTATCATGAAAAGGTAATAACTCTACTTTCTTAGCCTGGAGAACATATTGCAAGAGTCTTTGGACAAAGGATTACATGACAATATATACGTTTCTGTCATATGTGAGCAGATTATTATTAAAATAGTCTTCATTTGTAGGCACAAAAGATCAATTACAGCCACTTCAACTTAAAATGTAAGGAACTGTAAGTAAACTGTATTAAGAAAAAATTACTCTCACAATCTGTTTAAATGTCTTGTTACTCACACTGAAGTTAAACTATGAAACAGATCTACATTGGTATTATTTCTTCACTGCCAAGTTTGAACTTCTTACTAAAATGCTTCAAAATACAGTCTAAGAAAGAGAGTAAGTTTATAGACGGATAAACCAACAAGATTTGGCTGCATCACTCCTTCAGTGGTTATCAGAATTATACCTGGGAGGCACATAATCATGGTACTTTATGATACCTGCTTCCTGTCACTGTTAGTTCACAAGAAGCCAGACTGATTCTTTCATGTGTAATACCACCTATTAAAGTAGATAAATAGGAAACCAGACTCCTGATCTTCTGAAGTTAGCTCTTTTTCTTTTTTTTTAAGTAGATATTTTAGTCTTTTAAAAATGCATGTAACCAGGAAAAGTGAGTAACATTATGAACAGATAGGCTACTGTCTCATTTCCTTCCAATTCAGGAGAAAAATGTCTCATCTAAAACATGCATGAGAATGACAAAAGAGCCTTTTGAATTTAAAACAATCATTCAATGTTTTCATATTTTACATCGTGCTATTTGAAAAATGTAGTAATTCCCCACTACTCATAGTATTGACATCTTCTAAAACAGCAAATTTAGGCAAATTGCCTAAAAACTAGTATTTGGTCCATTTCAATTGATAAATTGATATTCACTTAATATCCTATAACTGATTTTGTGAAGTAAAATAGCTACTGTAAGTGATGCTACAATACTGTGTGATACAGAAGACATATGAATACAGAAGATGAATTCCCTCACCAAAGCAGAAGAGATTTACGAATTTATTCTTCTGAGAAATGGTAAATGCAACTTTTAAAAAGTGTGAGAACAGACATAAAACAAGAGGAAGTGGTAAATAATTTAAGCCTTTTCTCTTGATTGGGTTTTACTCTGAGGCTTATTAATGTAATAAAATATTATAATAAATATATTAAAATATAAATATAATAAAAATAAATTAATTAATATAATTTACTCTGAGGATTATTAATATAAAAGAGCAATGTATTTACATGTGCCACACGTTAAAGAGATCATTCAGAACAGGGATCAAAATTTATAGGGATAAATTCAGATGCAGATAATGAACACTTGATTTTTAAAAAATAAACTTTCTGTTTAGTTTAGGAAATAAATTGGCATTCCTTATATTAGACTCAGAGTGGTTTTATGGAAAATAAAACCATAATCAAACAGTTTATCTTCAAGAATTAGACTTATGGAGAAAAAATGTTTCTTCTTTCCTCATCAAATATATTACACATATAATCTATTCATTATGGCTCTCTTCACCTTGAAATATTTCCATACATCCTCAGTATACTCAAGTGCCAGCTCTGCAAAAGTTAAAAACTCCTCCTCCCTCATAAAAAGCAAGGAACAAATGGTCTTTGGGATTTCATTTTCCTCCATTAAAAATCAACTGTCAACAAGGCAAGACAATAAAGCAAAGAAGAAATCTGGCTCTAACATTCCTTTTTTCCTCTCCCCAAAATGGTTTGGGGAAAATAAATCTGCCAAAGCTGCATCTAAAAGGTCTCAGCACATTTGGGGCGGCCAGGCAACCCACCACCAAACACAGCAAAAGTCAAGCACTTAAAATGACAGAACCACTCATATACCTACATATAATTTTAAATAAAAGATTACATGCTGCTTTCCTTCTGCAAGATCCTTGCCTCATCTAGTGCAGTGATAGCAAATACAAAGGGAATGCTCAGTTTTATGGAGTGAACTGAGTATTTGTAGCATTCTGCCTCATTTATTTAGATTGCAAAGTGAAGCTCATACTTCTTACTCCCTTCAGCCAGCAGTGCTCCCAAGGCTTCCCTTATAGGATGTTAGCCAGAATGGGATTCCATATTATATTATAATGTATGGCATATGCTTAAAAGCAATATATTGTAACTATATGTTGTGTAATTATATGATTATATATTTTATATTCTATATAATTTCCTTACATGGTGTTCAGCAGGAATGCTTCAAAACATATAATTAACTGAACTGTAGTAGGGAGATGCTATCTCCATTTTTCAGATTAGAACCTGGCTGCTTAAAACCCAGAAATGTCTTCTGGCAATCCTGGTATTGCCACATCAGTGCAGGGCACTTCAGGCTGTACTTCTCAGAGGACTTTGCATTTATACAGCATTTTACACATTCAAAGCACACTTGTGTTCATTCCAAATGCAGCTGTGCCCAGAGCCCAGGAACCTTGGCCCATGTGCCACAGCAACTAGAAACATAGAGATCACTTCCAAATAAGTGACCTTCCAGAATCACATCACAAAATGGGAAAGTAAAATCTAGTCTTTCTGTGGAGCTTTCAAACACCCTGGGGAGAGTGCTTTTGATTCCTGTAGCCTTCTACTTAAATTACTGTGCTTTCCAGCAATTAAGGCAAGGGTTCTGGAGGCAACAGCTTCCTTTAATAAACACCCCTGATTCATTCTCTGGGCAGCATTCCTCCTGTGAAAAAATTATGTGATCACATAATTAAAGATCTTATCGTTATGCATACATGCAAGAGACAAATTAAAACAGTTTGAACAATCTTAATTTCAACATTTTCCAACTTTTTTTGAATGCTCAGCTTTCAAAGTCAAGTGTTTGATTTCAAAGAATGTATTAACATTACTTAATGGAAACGATGGTTTAAAAAACAATCAAACCCTGTAATTTACTGTATTTTTAGCTAACTAAAATTAAAATCAAAATCCCATTACATGATACCATACTGATACCTTCATGGCTGCAAATCTTAGCTTTAGCAGTGTAGATTTGCTCCTGGTGCCCGACGAGACTAATGGGTGGTGGTAGGAAGCTGCTGCCTCCCTTTGTTCAGACAGGTTTTGGCTCCATGGAGGAACTACAGGAACTATGGCATCTGGCATTCAGTTCCAGGGGTAATCATCCTCCCCCTCTCCTTTCTTCAGTTCAGCCCTAGAGCCAAATTTAGACCTTCCCTATCTGTACATAATTTTGTGTGCTTTCTCCTCTCATCCTTGATGTTTTCTCAGAATAGTCACCACTGAAGAAGAGGACAACAAGCTCACAAACCTTGCTCAATGCCTGGCGCCACAGTAGCTGCTGAAGTTGTGAGGAGTAAATTTCATTAAACCTTTTGGGTAAAGATTGAAGTATACTCAGTACAAAAGCAATATATAGAGACAACCACTTACAATCTCTGAAAGAAATTCAATTGATTATACATAAATGATGACTTCAAGGGGCTTCTAATTCGGCAAAATATTCCATGCAGAAAATAAGACACGTAAAACCTTGCCTGGAACAGTTATGGCTTTCCAGTGAAGGAGCTGGAAGTATTTCAGACTTAAGTACTATTTACTTTTAGCTAATGTCATTTAAAAGTAATGACTAGCTAAATAAAATAATTCAGCCTGGATCACAGAAATCTGGCACCAACAGCAGTCAGTGTCTCCACGATGAGACATTGCTCTGTGAAAAGCAAAGACAATTAGAGAGGTGACGTCACCCGCGGCCACCGCGGCTCCAGGGACGGCCATCAGCCGCAGGGGACAAGCAGCAGACCACTGAGGGGTGTCTTATCAAGGTAACTGCAAAAGCTACAGATCATGAACCATGGCTGTAATCCACTGAAGATAGACCACCAGACAAGCACGTATGATGTATGACATACACATGGGCCTATTCTGTTCAATATACAGTATGACACCTTAGCAAAATTTTACATTATTAAAGTTTAATTATTAAATTCAGCTTTACTTTCATAGATTAATAGAAAGCCTCAACAAACATATTATAAATTACACTGAAGACTAAGTATTCAATAAAACCAATTTTTATATCATTACTATATAACATCTGAAATAATTACAAAATAGTAATTAAAAATACATTTTATGAACCATAATTACTTTTTCTCCTCTTGATCACTTTCTTAATACAGCATCCTGGTTCTTAAAGAACAAATTACTATCCATAGTTGAAACTTTCCTTGCTCTAAGAACAAATTACTGCAAAATGAACTGCAGAAAATGGGCTCCACTTTCTGGATTTTTACAGTCCTAAATGCAAAGCATATGTATGACCTTGCACAATTCTAATTAAAAAAGAAATGTGCTCAGATGGAAGTAGTGATTAAAGAGCTAAAACGGAGATATATATTATTTTGCTGGTTGAATACAGGTGAGAAACTATGATACATATGTCAAATCAAATCAAACATGATATTTGAAAGGAAAAAATTGCCAGTTGCTAATTTAAAACCAGTAAACCCAGGAAATTCAAAGTGAACACTAAGATTGTGGTGATGAAAGACTACAGGATTCATTGTTTCCATAACATAATGGGTGAGTCCCCAAAAAGACAATTATTATTCTTGCCACCTGGGTGGCAATAGAAGGAAAGCTTCTTAAAAAGCTGTCACCAGTTACCTGCTCACCACTTCCCCATCCAGACCTGCCCTCAGAATCATTAGATGACATGAAAGATGACATTCCCAACACAAGGAATGACACAATCAAGTTGATGTCACTCAACAAGATAAAAACATACGTAGTAGAATATGCATCAGAATAATTTGAGATCAGGTGGCAAGAGGACAGAACTGCACTGAAAAGAGGACAGAATGCCACAGAACTAAGGTAAAATGCCTAACATGTAATACCAGGATCTGGAAGGCTGCTTTGAACCTGCTAAAACCTTTTGTTCAATACTTGACAATGGTCACTGTCTTTTATGTAGAATCTGGTCCAGCATTCTTACTAGCTGTCTTCTGTACACCTCTCCATACTTAATCCAAAAATCCTACCTACTTCCACTGAACTAAAAACCATCCGTAACTTTTAGGAATTTGTGAGTTAACACACACACACCACTGAATGTTTTAAGATGTTGAACATGTAACCAACACATCTGAGCTGTGCGAGCTCAGCATCTTGACACTGAACTGGCAGGGGATGTAAAACAGGTGAGAGATTCTGATCTTTTAGAAATCCCACTTCTAAAAGCTCTTCCAGAAAAAAAACTGTGAATGCTCATGCATGGATACTCCTAGAAAGAAAGGTTTGATTCTATAAACTGGAACAACTCCTGTGCTCTCTGAAGTTCATTCCTGGTTCATGGATTTCTGCTCTGACAGCCTGCAATCATCTCTTGGAAACCATTTACTCTTTGTCAGCCCACCTGAAAATCTTCTCCTATATATTATTTAGATCTAGTGCAATATTTAAGCAAAATATATCGTGAAGTCTGAAACCTAGTAATTTAGCATTCAGTATTTTATACTTAGATTTTAGGGTATATTATTAATTTTGTAACTACTCCTGAATGAAATGCCATACTTTCAACTCTCCTCTGATAAGCTGCCCAGTGTCATTAGTAAAGCTAGATCTTTATGTTATTTTTGTATTTTTCCTCTCAGTTTAATACATACACTCGACACGCAATAATATATACAGAACCATGCTACCATCTGAAGCAGAAACATGAGACAGAGCTTAAAAAAAATGAAGGCATATGCTCATGCTTCTACTGAAATTCCCTGCTTGCAGTTTTCTGGCTTCTGGAATTCCTAAATGACTTGTGTTGTCTTCATACCTAAGAGCTAAATTTTCTGTGAATTTTTCTGCTTACTTCTTGAATTCATGAAAATTTTGGCATCCACATTAGTCTGAGGCAAGCAGTTTCACAGCTCTGTGTTGTGGGCAGAATAAGTTTCTTCTGTTGATTCTGAGCCTGCTCTGCACTACATCCAGTGGGTGTCCATTGAATTGCCCTCCTTGTGTGGCCAATGCTGTCCATGATTTTGTACACGTCATCGCACCGCCCTCCCCTACAACGCGAAGTCTTTGTTTGCTTGTCACTCATACAGAAGTTTTTCCACCGATCATTTTTGCTGCACCTTTCTGGACCTTCTGTTCTGCTGCATCCCTGTGTTAGAAGGGGGAGAGGTGACAATCTAGAACTGCACTCAGCATTCATCTTGAATTAGAATGGCAGCACAACAATGCACTCTTTTCTTCTCTATCCCTTTTCTAACAACACAACCTTATTTCTAGGACTTTTCTTGACTTCCACAACTAATTAGGCTGGCATTACTAAAGGTTTATTATCTGTAAACCCAGAAGTTCTATTCCTGAATGGTAACAATCAGCTCAGAACCCATCACAGGACCCTTCCTCAACATACACTACTTCACTTTTATCCATCTAGAATTTTACCTGCCATACTACTGGCTTGACTATGTGGAAACAGTCATTATTTCCCAAACAAGTACAAGCAACCCTTAGTGAAAATATTTGCTGCTTCACACTCATGTCACTGCCTCCATCAGGCAACAGGGTGATTTCCTGTAGCACTGGGATGGCCAGCAGCATTACAGAGAGTGGAGGCAGCAAAAACATTCCATTAGGTAGCCTGTTGAATTCAGTAAAAATACACAGTGAGATTTCATTACGTGCAAAGTATGAGCAAACTGTATTATACTCTCAATTAAATTGTTCAGGAACAAAAACCATGCCAGAGATTAGTTTCTGAAACAATCCATTTAAAATTTAATCTAAGAACACACTTGCAATTTTCAGAAAAGTCATTTTGCTTTTAAGAACAGTATATGTGCTATGACTGTGGAGAGCAGGACTATCTTTTATATATAAAAGTTTGACTCGTGTTGATTTATACTTATGTAGATATATACACACGTGACTGTGCTCACACAAGAAGGGGGAAACTGGACTCAGTCCTTCCTCTTCCTGAAGGGATCAAACTTACATCTCCCACACATGTTTATATAAATATATGAATAGTTGAACAAATATAAGCCTAAATATTTATATGTACCAAGCACATTTCTGATAATTTTGTTTAACTAATAAAAACCTCTTTCAAAACAGCTTTACACCTCTTAACTGAATTCTAGTCAAATGCAGCTTGACACACTTTGATTGAATATTCCAATACATTAAAACCCATAAAATTTAAGAATCTTAATAAGCATTAAGGTATATAAATCACCTCAATACACATGCACTGGATTATTTGGTCTTCAGGTCAACTCAAAGAAACTTAGAGTTTAAAATAAATGCTTTGCAAGCAGACTGCAGACTAAAATGTGCTCTAAATACTTTACCAAGAGGGACACTGGATGTTTGGCTTGGCTTACCCAACACACATTAAAATCAGTGATGTAAATAGAATTTTTCTGCTTGTCAATTTTAAATTATGGTTTTAAAATCCATCAGCATTTGACACTAAAAAAACCACTGACCCTCAATGTTGACGGCAAAGTCTGGAGTAAAATCTGATGATCTAAGTCAGGACCAATTCTCCAGAACAGGGGTAATGGCTACAGCTCTGGCACTACACTCCGAGATGACATAAGTGATACTTGGAGCCAATCTGGCAAATATTCCAGTCTCAGTGAGAAAATTTTCTGTTGGTTGCCTTTGTTCTTATAACCATGTCAGTTTCAGGTAACTTAGTCCTACATGCAAATGACACTGGAACAGGACAGTTTGGTCATGTACCATCTGGAAATGCAGGACGAGCTCAAGGCTTCCCAGTGGGGCAGACATAGTGGAAGTTTTACCACCACTGGTGCTTTAGTGTTACTTGTTACAAATGTATAGCTCTTCCAAGGGCAGGAAACTCCAAAAATCAACTCCAGCACTCAAATAAGAATTTAGCTGTATGTAGAACTGACATGAGTCCAGAGATGAGAAGCAAAGACTACACACAGACAAGCATTTCAGGTGTTTAGCCTTGGTCCAAAAATAGTCCTTAATACAGGAAACATTTGTTTATATATGTATACATACATATACATACTTAAATATATATATTTTCAGGTTTGATAGCCTAAAGTTAGATTTGGAAATGAATATCTCTATCATAATACAAAAATAATCTGCTTTTGAAATATTTCTCTTATTAGGGCTCCTACAGTAAAGTAACTTAAATATAATTTTCACCATGCTCTTTTACCATGAGACTCTTCATCACTCTGCAGCTTTTCTGTGTTAAAAATGCAAGCTTTATAGCTTTGCAAAATGAAGTCTTTCAGTCTTTCAGTGACACAAAGGGACTTGCAATACTAAATACTCTATTGGATTTGCAAATGATGGTAATTTTTCTAATGAAAAAGCTAACTATTGTCCAAATTTTCTCTCTTTATAGTCTCTGGATTGATGTAAATTCTACATGCAAATACAAAAATTCTCAGTGGCAGCATAATTTGAAAAATGGTATTTATTACAAGGTGCCTACAGGTTTGAAAATACTACAAATGGTCCCATAAGAAAGAAATTAACCTTTAAAAACAAGATAGCCAAAGGTGTATAAGAAAATTAACTGTACCCTTTGCCTGTTATCACCACTGTACAAGCCAAGGTTTCTACAAATGAGAACTTAACTCTGTGTAATTCCATGTCACCTGCTGCTGTCAAGAAGCTTTACAAAAGCCTATAGGAAATGTAATACTTTAAGGAGGTATTTATAAAAACAGTGAAGTATTTATGAAGCAGTGAAAAAAGAACCATAGCCCCTCCATTCTTAAAATGGCTTCATAGCCCCATGCATTCTTAAAAAAAAAAAAAGTTCTGTAATTTCACTGCATTTTTAAACACTCAGAAGGGAAGAAGCTGTGTACCACTGTACACTCTTCTCTCTCAGCGCTCCCCCATTTCACATGCTGTCTCTCAGGGAGCTGCAGAAAATGCAGAGTAGTGTTCACTCAATAGATGATAAAACTTCTACTATGCAACATGGAAGTTTTTACAAGTATTTATATTTGTGAATGCATTTGGACAAAATAATTATCAAGCAGAAAGTGGGAGTAGCTATGTAATGCACAGGCATGAACTTTTAACTAAATCTGCACTCTGTCCATTTTTCACTTTCTAAAGAACACACAATTTTTCCATAAATTTGCACAGGCCTAAAGAGAAAATCTTGATGTTAATGATAAAAAAAAATCGAATTTTCAAAAATATACTGCAGGGACCAATTCTGGGTAGGTGGCAACATTTTAGTCACTGTCTGATTAAATCAAAGAGGAAAAAAGTAGAAACCTGTCCCTCATGTCCTATGTGATTGCCAGTAAGTTTGAATTTCTGTCACCAGTATTAGTTATACAGTTTATCATTTTACTCAGAATACTGGAAAAATTGATCTGCACACCCAAATCTGCCCCTCCCAGCTGACTACAGTCTGAGGCTTGCAGGGGTTTACTGCCTCCAAGACAACTGAGCACCGTGATCATAAAAATCAAGCGTAGGATGTATAAATATCTGAGAAACCTTCATCTTTTAGTACCACCAATTACTGAACAAATGAAAACAGTGAACTAAACTGATGAAAAATTGAGAGGAAGAAGTATGTCCATGTATTACACAGTCTCTTTAACTCTTCAAAAATTACCTCTCCACTGGTGACTGTATCACTTTGCTCCATGTTCAAAATACTCTTAACTCCAGACAGTTGACATTTTTTTCTTTATAAAACTTCTCAGATATTGAAAAAAAATACCTAAGAGATGCATTCATGAGATAATTAATTACTTTCTCAGAGATAGGTCTTTAAAAAGACGATTTATTATTACAGTAGAAATTAACCTTTGCACACAGAAAAATGCCACTAACCAAAGATGAGCCATGGAAAATTGTCTCATCATTAACTGGCACTAGGCACCAACGGGTTCCAATCATTTGGGAAAATGTAGTACGAGGAGCTTATTTGATTGCAGCAAGATGGAGGCACTAATTGTAAGATACATACAGACATAAACCACACACACCAAAATGACATACAAGTTCCCACATACTGACCAACTTGCTGAACAAGTGCAATATCCTATTTCTGGTCACAACTGCAGCATAAATTGAACACAACTCTAACACGGTTGCTTTAGATTTATCCTCATTAAAGACTTAATCTGAATTACAGCTTGATAATTACCCTAATCCATGCTGAAAAACTTGACAGCCATGTTTTCTACAGCCACACAATTCTACATAAAAAGTTGGGTTAGAAGCTATCACTTGTAACCAAACCCACTCCATGATGCTACTCAATCCCGCAATCAATTCAGATACCATTAGGCCAGGTTAATCCTTCAGGAAGACACAGTTGACATGTTTATATAAATGTATATATTTCATAATACTGGTTATTTTATATAACACCATTACCTAGGTTTATAGACAGTAAATATTTATTTCAGGGATAATAAAAAGACTACAATACAGTTTGGCTTTAAAGTTTTGAGATCCTCTTAAATATAAGCAGAAGGATGATACTCCAGTGGCACATTTTATACACGAGAATAGCCTATGACAGAAATTTTTTCTTGTCCCAAAAATTTTATGACTATCACAAGATGCCACTAGAAAAGTCTTCAGCATTATGAAATCTTTTTATTTGGCACACATATCACTGAAATTAATCACATGCCTTGTGAAGCAAGGCTCTGACATTATTCTTTACTCATTCCTAAATTTATAGAGCAATAAATGATGCAACTTTGAAGACATGTTGCATAAATATAATCTAATATAATGAATTATCAAAATACATTTATTTAGAGAGTACAAATTTATTTTCATTTCATATTTCACAACATTTTTTCCTAATCTCCAAGTAATTTCTTAAATGTACATTTTGAGAGAGAGGTATTTTGTCAAATGCACAATGGTCATCTATTTATTCTGACTATAAGTTCAAACACTCCAGTATTCGAGTAACTCCCCTGGCCGTTCCCTACTTCTGACACAGGTGAAGGGACTTTTTTTTTAATTTGTCTATTAAGTTGACAAGTAACATTTTGGCTTCACTCTAATTCCATATAATAACAGAATAGCACTTTTAATGGTGTTTTATGTTTCAGTTTTCAAAATATGTCTCCTGACTTTTGGATTCAGGGTAACTACTTTGTAGTAGTTATATGTTATTATCATGACAGATTACTATAAGAAACATTCCTACTTCCCTTTTTTTTTTGAAAATAAAGATTATAAAGAGATGCTAGAATATCAAAATGTAGATGAACATAGTTTTAGCATGTAATATGGAAGATCTGGTTTGCTACACATAGCTTTGTACCTTGACTAACATGAGTTTATTATGCATATTCATACATGATTTGCACATAATTTTTTGCATTTATATTCACAGCTAATCAACGAAAACACTGGCAGCAGAAAATTGCTGTCTGGGAGTGGTATGACAAGTTCCAAGTCCCTCCAGTTTTTAACTGTCTACTATATTTCTGCAATACTCATTTTTACATTACAGATTTTTCACATTACTGATTTTCAATTCTTTTAAAATATGAAATCACTGACCATTTATATAATTTATTTGTGTGAAGTGGGAATAAAGCACCATCTAAATTCTAAGTGTGGCTTGTTCTCTTTGCGAGATAATGAGCAGCTATCATTTTCAGGAATCTACTGCAGTGTCGGAGCATGAAAAAAGAGATGGTCAAAAAAACGCAACGGATTTACAGCGTTTTACTGGATTTCAAGGATAGACAATCCCTGGTGTTCTCTTGAAACAGGTGGCTACATGAGATTATGAAAGACCTCATTTATCCTGTTTAAATGAAAGCCTAAAGCTTAAGCAATAATTTAATTTTCAAAAGATGCATTCCATGAGGACTATATACATTTCTAAAATAGCACTGGGAAGTTTTATGTCAGTGGATTTTATGCATTTAAATAAGAATTTTTATATTTATACAAATCACAATGAAACTTACTTGGTATTTCTGATATTATATTAATGAAATAAACATATTTTGCCATACTAACCTCTTGAAAATACTTCAAAAGACTGTGAATGTATTCCACAGCACACAAAAGCAAGATGATGTTTTTCTCTGAAGATCAAGTAATTTCTGATAGATGCTTCCAAACCTGGGGTTAATTTCTTTAAAACTGCAATCTGGATTTACACTGTTCCATTCCTGTACACAAATTGTTCACATATAGCTACTGAATCTCCCTGCAAAGGCACTTACACCCAGAAGTTTTCACCAAAAACTGGACAAACTAGCACTTTAGCTCCCATGTTGAAGAATAGTCCCCATCTATCTATTACAATATTTCACAGTCACTGTTAGCACATGCTTCAAGAGAAGTCTGGTTCCCAAAGAAGGTATGAGAAGAGAACACAATAAACTTTCAGGATTTACACAGCCATGCTGATACTGACACTACAGCTGCTCCCCATCAGAGATATGAAGATTCAAATCAGCATCGAGAAAGTGCTGCAAGAATGAAGTGGAACACATACAAGAGCATCTTTCTGAAATACAATAATATATGCACTCTAACACAAAGAAATAGTAAATTAGGCACTAGCCTAAATTAAAAAAAAAATTCTCATTCAGTTCTCAGTATAAGTTACTTAGATGAACTAGCAAACAAATGTTCTAGCAAACTTTCAGACTGTTTCCCTTAAAACGTAAAATAACATCCTGAGAAAACAGCACTGCCAGCCTTCAAGAATGATACTCTATCTATCAAAACAGTGTTAGGAATAAGGAAATACCCTGCAAAACCAGAAACTTCAGAGCAGACATAACATGATGACATGATATCATCTCTGTCTGAACTTTTGTGGCAGAGTCAGCTGGGCAATGAGAGGCTGGAGAGCAGGGCCATGGAAAGGGACCTGGGGCTCCTGGTCCATGGCAAGTTGAACAAGAGCCAGCAGTGCCCTGGCAGCCAGGAGGGCCAAGAGGGTCCTGGGGGGCATCAGGCACAGCATGGCCAGCAGGGCAAGGGAGGGGATTGTCCTGCTCTGCTCTGGGCTGGGGCAGCCTCACCTTGAGTGCTGGGGGCAGTTCTGGGAGACACAATAGAAAAAGACATTGAGCTGTTAGAGGGTGTGCAAAGGAGAGCCATAAGGATGGCGAAGGGTGTGGAGGGGAAGCCGTGTGAGGAGTGGCTGAGGTCACCTGGTCCGTTCAGCCTGGAGAAGAGACTGAGGGGAGACCTCAGTGTGACATCCTCACAAGGGGAAGCCGAGGGGCAGGCACTGATGTCTTCTTCACTCTTGTGACCAGTGACAGAACACAGGGATGAAGTCAAACATTTTGAGACTTTAATTTAAAAGAGCTTATCTGTTTCATGCAACACTGAAATTCATATGTAAGGTAAACAAACAGCAATAAAGAACAATCCAACAAAGGACCAGTTACAGGCTAGCTTAAACAAGGAGACTAGTTTCCAAAAAAAGACCCTATCCACCCCATATTTATTCATGTAAATGACTTAACATGTATTAGTGGCATTCTTAAATTTAATTCTGCCAACTTTGTGTAAACAAATTGAAAAGACAATTGGAAAGCAACTTAGACGTGTCTGATTTCAGGTGAATACTGAGGAAGACAGCAAGAAACATCTGGCAGTCACTGCAAGCCAGACTTTTCTTTGTAAAGGCTACTACAAAAACAGCTGAAGCCCAACAAACCTCAATGTGTGGTTTACAAGTAAAACTCATTATTTTTTCTAGAAGGCAAATGATTTTCAAGCTTACTGTATCAGGTCTCCTATGAAGACACAGAAATTCTAAAAAGGGAAAAAAACTTCCAAATACCTTGTGAATTTCTTTTATTGCTTCACAGACAGCATCTGAGAGATTTTTTAAGAACTATCTGGTTAAAACTATAAGCCAGAGAGCTACTGAAGACAGCAAAGGCATAGTGTTACCAATAGCTACTTTAGTGTATGTAATGGTTTAGTTTTATAGACAGTATTTCTAGAGCAGATTTTAGTTTTTAAGAATCTTATTTGTACTATCAGAACAGTGCAACTGCAATTCACTGATATGCTATGAAAAGGAATAGCAGCAATAAAAATAATGCTAAAAAAATATGAAACATTTTGACCTAGTAACTCCATTTTTGAATCTTAATAATGAAGAGTTGGCCGTTAATAGCTCAGACATTAAACATCTCTAGTTTTACAATCTTTTATTTCCTAAGGGAAATAGAACAAGAAAACATGGAATTTGAAGAATTCAAATGTGATCAGACCTGACTTTTGGATCTTCTAAAAAGATAAATATATTTTCCAGTCTCTGAAGATTTTTCCAAGAACATACCCACACACTTTATTAAGATCTATCTAATCTTCTGTTCCTCCTAAAAAGCAGCTAAGACATCTTTATGGTTACAAGTGTAACTAAAATAAACAGGATCTCCTAGAGCAATTGGAATCACAGAAGGGGCTACATCAATACCAGACTAGTTCTTCAGGGGAATTTAGTTTGTTTGAAGCTATGATGCCATCAGAGAAAGGGGGCTGCAGGGAAATGGACTGAGGATTAGAACACAAGCACACTCAGTGAGCAGAAGGCTACTGAGAAGTCATCACTGAATAAGAAGTCATGAAAACAAACAGCCACAATGAGGGTGGAAAGATGAGATGTTTAAAAGGATAAAAACCCACAACTCTGCAAGGCTGCCTGATAGAAATAGCACTTCTGGGAAAGGCAGCAGTAGAGAAAAAAAGACACATTTCCATTGTGTTGAGGATTGTATGGAAAGACTCTGTGCCCTAACTTTCCTTTACCACAGAAGTACTCAGAGGTGTTATGGCCAGTATGAAGAGCTGCCCAGTAAAAGGTCTAATGAAATAGCTGAAAATTATGTTGTATATACCAATAATAGCCAAATACATCCATACTGCTCTAGGAATCCCAAGTTAAATCTACAACTTTTCTGAACTCCATGAATGTTAAGAAAGAGAATTATTAGGATGAACCTTTGTGGTTAAGACACTGTGTAGAAACTTGAGGAATCTGTTGTGGACTGGTAAAAACTGAGAGACACCTATGAAATCTCATCCCACGATTTTATTTTTTACGCCAAACATGAGACATGAGGTGAAATAAATATTTCTCTCTGAAAATATGAGTCAGTAAGTTTATCCTTGCCTTCAGAACACCCATCTTTTTGCAAGGTGACATAAATGACATATTGGTTCTTTTTGGAGGACAAGGAAACCAGACAGAAAAAGAGCAAAGAATTTAGAACAGACCCACAAGGCTTCATGTTACAATTTAAATACAATGTGACTTTCAAAATCCTTTAGCGTAAGAGTGAAAATCAACTTTGTTTTACCAGCTTTGTTTAATTTAGCTCAATTAGTAAACAGTGTAGTCTAATAGGAAGCAACAGGCTTTGGCCACTGCAGGTAATGGCTCTGGAAAGCAGCAGCTGTAAAGGTGCTGTAACAATACATCACCTGGCTTGCTTATGAGGTCTGTTGATTAACAAACTCAAGGCCACACAAGGAAAGAGAAGAAAACGAGGGAGTAGAGTGGGTAATTAAACTTGTCGTTTACTACACATGTGAGCAGAAACACATGTGAACATTCCCCACACTGGCTTCATTCCAAGTTCCTTCTCCAATGTTACAATGTTGTAATACCACTCATGTCTACTTAAAGACATTAAAAACCACAAAAGGAACCAAACTTTATTAACACAAAAATGATTTAAACTCCCTGTGACTAGAAGTTTTGAACAATGACAGTGACTTCTAAAACACAAGACTATCCGAGTGGCCAGGATGACATAGAATTTAAAACAAAAAATTCAGATAAATTTAAGAATTTCAGATAAATAGTCAAACTGTAACATGCCTGCCGTACTGAAAGGACAGCAGGACTGCATTTTTAAGTAACCCAAAAGTGATGTTAAACATACAAGAGGAGATCAGAAAAGTTAGGAATCCTGACGGAATAAAAAAACAAGACACTGCTTTTAATATATAATATTATAATATATTATAATATATGATAGTATAATATTATTAAAGCAAATCCTATGATGCTCAGATCAACAGCAAATTCAGGTAATACGTTTTTGGATGAAAAAGTACAACCTTAGGACCATTGCTTTGAGAATAAGGCATACATAAACAACATAGGCGCAAGACAAAGTATTTTAGGCACTTAGAAAACCAGACAGGGTTCTAGAACTTTGATATTCCAAATAATTTTTTTATTTTGAAATTCTGTTATGCAAAGCTACATACTCATGACATATACTCTATCAACATACTTGAGGAAAACTCAAGCCATATGACACTCAGATTCCTTTCTTCAGGAGAATTCCCAGGCATTTTGACTGACTACCCACAATGGAAACACTCAACACTACAAACCAGCCAACTCCTGAGTGGAACTTCACATTCATTTTTGGCCACCTGAAGCACAGTTTTGAGGAAGCTGAGTGAACCAGAAGAGATGAAAACAATATATTGTTATAATTTGGACACACCTAAGAAACAACATCCCTTCTCTGTAAAAAGCCCAATTTAGTTCTTAAGAACAGAAGCAATGAAGATTAATTTCACAATGTATTTATTTAAACAATATCTAGCTCTTATAGTAGTCCATTAGCTCAGTGCACTCTGAATGCTAATTATGCACTATTCATTTTAGTGCCTTATGGAGTAAAACCTGTGAAATTGTGAACTAATGCTTATGGAGAGAGAACCTGTATGACAGGATTTTGCTAGTACCAATTATTCTATTAAGAACTCTTAAAGGACCTGGCAAAATT
Source organism: Promerops cafer (assembly GCA_013398275.1). NCBI lineage: Eukaryota > Metazoa > Chordata > Aves > Passeriformes > Nectariniidae > Promerops > Promerops cafer. Next base: position 353,215 of record VZSE01007083.1, read on the forward strand.
ATACATTCTTTCTGTAATTCTACTGTGACTTGTACCATTAGACATGATAGTGCAGTAGGATCAGTAACATGTTTTTAATAATAAGCCAACATCAAATGATGAATTTCTTCACCATTTATTAAACACTTTGAATAAACAGTTCTGATGTTATGGTCAGGTCACTGCTAAAAGGCAGTGCTGTAATGGAGAAAATTTACTACCAATTTTTGGTTGCAAGAAACTCAAGATGCAAATGAAGTCCCTGCAGTGTTCTGACATATCATCTCTGAAATAAGCTAAGAAGTTTTATGTTTTATCCTGTCACCATGGGGTGTGCAGAACTACAAGAAACTACTTATTCCCATAAGCCAAGACACAAGAGTGAAGAGGGGCTTTAATTACTGTTCACCTTTAAAATGGGTCCACTAGGTTGAATGAGATACTAGTGATGGCAGAGCAAAAGCCAGAAAGTTGTTTGTGTTATCAGCTGTATGGATAAACACTTAGTATTATCTGATTATCAGTCTTATCTACAAGCTCATTGATATTTATGTACAAAAAAGTACATAGTACATTCAGTTTACAAGAAACTGAATTACTTCAATGTGACTTGCAAATAAATAAGTCATGGTCCTTTATTCCTTTGTTCTTACTTTTGAATAGCAATGAAAAAAATTACCTAGTTGCCTTCCTGAAGTTAGAGATACTTAGAATCCTAATCACAAATCAAAAACATCAGAGAACAGTCTTACCCTCATCAGAAAGACAGATGCCTGGCTGCTTGAACAAACATGTTTGGAGCTACACTTTCTATTCAGAAAGAACATCTGATTTTTGCAAGTAAAAATGCATTTGTTCACTCTTATTTTACTAACACACTATAGACAAATCATTAGGCACACAGCAAGCAATTAATTAACTTCGTGCAGTTAAAGAAATAAACCAAAGATGTTTTCTTTAAATAATAAAAATGTCAGCCACATATACCTGTTCTATGCACTTGTCAAAATGCAGCTTCCCCTCAGAAAAATGAGGTACAACTGAGCAGCATAAACGTTCTAACAGCAGTTTAGCAAACAAGGAGCTGTCAACTTCCAATAAGCTATTATTCACACCTCTTTAATCACTGCCACAGAGTCGATTATAAATAGCCTCATACATTTTTAAATAAGGTCATTCTGAAATGAAACAACAAAGAAGGTAGTAAATATTCCAGTACATAAGCAATTTAAATTCTACAGCATAACAGAGCTGTGTGTTCTCAAATACTCAGTTTAAAGAAAGCCAACAAAACCTTTTATTAACTGGTGCAGTGTCAGACACGTAATCTCTGTGAGATCAATAAACCAGGCCAATTATGTGGTAGTTTGCAAACAGATCTGAAAGAAATGAAACTATTAAGACTTCCTCACAAAATCCAGCTTCAACAGCATTATTTACCAATATAAAGTAATACAAATTAAGTTAATACAATACACAGAACTGCATGAGTTAGTGTATTATGCAAACATTTCATACGAATATGAAACAGCCTCTCTCTGTTTTCCCAGAAGAACAGCACAAAGAAACAACTTATGTAGAACCCTGATTCATATGAGATTGTTTTCTATTTTTCCTGAGATTTTAAATAATTAGAAATTAATGCACAAAGAAAAGCAAGAAAAGATCTGCACAGTAGAAATTCTAATTTTTTCCCGTTTGCCGTATTTTCTGAGACTCAAGATTACTTGATAAAATGACAAATACAACAACAGTAAAGTCAATTCTTTATCAATTAGCTCAGACAAAAAAATGATAAAAATTATGCCATTTTTTTTTCTCAGAAGCACCATAATAGTTAAGTGGACCACAATTTAAAGACGTCAATTAGCACTAACTGAAAAAGAAAAATTAGCAGGAAAAAAAACCCTAAGTAGTTCTCATTTTACTGACCCCACACTTTGTCGTTACTCTGAGAAGTATTGGAACACTCCTTCCTATTACAAGCTTTGTTTTTCTAACTTGATACTCATAGAATCATAGAATATCCTGAGTTGGAAGGCACCCAAAAGGACCACAAAAGTTCGACTCCTGACCCTGCACAGAAAAACCCCAAGAATGGCAGCATGAGACCAAAGAGCATTGTGCAAACGCTTCAAGAACTCTGGTAGGCAGTGGTCACAGCACCACATATGAGGAGCCTGTTCCAGTGCCCAACCACCCTTTGGGTTAAGAATCTTTTCCTAATATCAAAACTAAAAATCACACTTGACACAGCTTCAGGCCATTCCCTCAGGTCCTGTAACTGGTCACCAGAGAGAAAAGATCAGTGTCTGTCCCTCCTCTTCCCCTCACGAAGAAATTGCAGACTGAAGTGAGGTGTCCCTTCAGTCTCCTCTTCTCCAGGCTGAACAAACCAAGTGATCTCAGCTGCTCCTCACATGGCTTCCCCTCACGGCCCTTCACCATCTTTGCTGCCCTCTTTATACACAGAGACTTGCCTGTGATACCAATACAGGTATCACAGGCCTACCAATACACTGTGCCATATCCACCCATATATCCATAGTCCTTACGTGCTCCATTGTGGTTCATTTTGGAAAATGAGCTCCATGAGTAGGGGACTCCAATACTCTCCACTCCCCAAACCTTTCTGAGGTATTTAACCCAGTTACAATTTAAGCCTCACTTATTTATCAGATTTAGCTCGAAGATGTTTTATATAGTTCACAAGATGCTTTGTACCTGATTCTAAAAAAGCTAGTATTTCCCATGAGCAGCAAAAATACCTAAATCTTTCTCCAACCTAGAAACACACCTTAATATTAAAACGTCATATTTAAGTATTCATGCATCTGGACAGACACAGGAGGTACATTCTTTGTACCTGCATTTGGAGCCAGCCATGCCCCGCAGCTGTATCCTCACAGCACCATGCCTAATCTACCACCCTGCTGCATATTCTTGATGTCTCATGGTCTCACCATAAAGCAAGAGTGACCTCCCACATAAAAGATATTCAGAAGTCCAATTCAATTAAAAATGGAATTTACTTCAGAATTCAATTAAGAACTTCACAGCTATCAAAACATTTACCTACACCCATAAACACCCTAGAAAACAGTGTAAAGGATCCACTCTTCTCAGTCCTTCCCCACAGTAAGGCACTATTGCTATTCTATGCAGCTATACCTTCTAACTGGATTTCCATGTTTTAAATAAAGCATATTATGGAAGCTTACACAGTGAAGTGATAAAATTGCAGCTGACTAGAGCAAGACCTACATAAAAGCAAGGAGCAAGCTGTGCTATTTCAGTTCCCAGACAATAAAGAAGTAGAAAGGGTTCTGATGTCAATAGGCATCTTAGAACATGTTCATTTCCACATTAGGTATGTTACTTTTTCATCTGGTTCACTGTCATCTCCCTCACAACAGCCCTTAATGAATACTTAGAAAAGGAAATAGCTTACAGAAAGAAACACACTCTCTCAGCCTTAATGTCACCAAAGTTTGGTTCATTCCCCAAAGCTTGCAAACTTCTGTTTTCTTAGGTGTACACCTTCCATCTACCTTAAGTTCCATAATCTGTTTATAAGAGCTAGGCAAGTGTTCTAGATAGCTGTAAGTTTTATTAAGTGCCTTTTTTTTTCAACCTGTGTCAAGGAAATGGAGCTATGCCTGAATAGAAACTAATTATTTTTCCTCCAAAAATATGCACTATCTTATATGTATTATACATATATTGATAAGCCACCCCTGATTTTTCTATTTGTTCTGTAAAAGACAGTCTATCTGTACTTTCATGCTGACAACTTTTGGTAATAACAAAGCCTCTTACTTACTGTTTACAGTATGTTCACAAGCAGAGTTTTCTGGAAGAAACAAAGAGTCAACTATACATGATTTCTTACTTGTATGAGCATTTTGGGAGGGAGGATTTCAAGCTTTTCCTAATATTAGAGAGGATACCTTTATTGAACTATTGTCAATAAAACAGAAACCTTTCTTCTCATCCAATATGCATCTAAGCTTATAACCCGGTAATTGGGAGAAGTCTAGTGTTAAGAGTAGTTTCAGTGGTTGCTGTGAGCCTCATGATAATTTGCTTTCAGTTGCCTCACAACCTTGCAGAAGCCATGGAAGAATATTGAGCTCTGATAAACAAAAGAAAGAATCGTGATACATTTCCCACCACAGTGAAAAGGGCAGACTTTGGATTCACAAAGCACAATGAACTGGAGACGTGACAGGTCTGAACCTTTAAGATGTTTTTGGACAAAGTATTCAGCACTATCATCAGAGATCAAGAAAATTGCAATCCCACAGTGGCATTCCACAAGCAAGTAGGAAAGCATCATGGAAGTTAAACTGGAAAAAATCCCATGACCTTTAGGATGCTACATATTCTCAACTTCAAAAAAATCAAATTCACCATAAAGTACAAAAGGGTCTAGAGCAAGCTGAGCCCCAAAACCAAGGAAAAGCAGTAAAGACATAAACCACAAAAAACTTACAACTATTATTTGTATTCATTAGTATCTTTTTTATAAAGAGTAAAAAAGAAAAAATGCAGTTTGAGTTTTATAAAATATATCTATATTAAGACTGTAGATACATAGATGTGTTTACACAGACACACACACATATAACTAACTACAATTATTTATGAAGTGCCTAACATCCTTAAAAATCACTTTAAAAACTTAATTGACAGTCAACAACTACAGGAAAAACACTTTCATGGTAATCCAGCAAGAGGAACCCCGGTCCTTGCTCTGTTTGTACTCTGAGCTGAGAACAGAAGCAGGAATGGAAAAGGGAACACAACAGAAAAGATACAACTCAACCATGAACCAAATGAGTTAAAAATAAACCCGATTCTAACATGATAGCAGAACATTACTCAGTATCTTAGGACCACAACACAGTAAATGGAGAAGAATACAATACACATACACAGATGAAAGCAGCATGACAGATACACCTATAAGAGCTGTAAATGAGAATGAAACCCAATACTTACACAATAAAAACTTTAAAAACTAGCAGGTGGGCAGCTAACGTGGGATGAAATATCAGCTAATGAAATTCAAGTTTAGAGATAACATTCCAAAGAAGGTCTTGGGGCACACACAAACAAGAATCTGCACATGAGCATGCGTTCACTTCATTAGGAACACTGACCAAAAGCACAGCTCTATTTTCATTATACTACAATAAAATTATTTTTAATTTTATGAATTAATTACACTGAATTACCCTAAGGAATTCAAAACTTAAAAAACACAGTCTTGTAGTCTGACCTGCTAGTGAATAGCCCTGCTTAATTTCTCACATCTGATCCTACTTGCTTACTTATTTGTTACACAGTTTAATAGATAATTCCAATTACATTGAATTAAATAGTTTAAAGAAAGGTATATGCATCCCAGTCATGATGCAATATCTGGATTGACATACAGTAAGTTATCAATTATACCTTAATAATACTCATGCTCCACTGGATATGGCATCAGAGGAATGAGTAGTAAACAACACCTGAAATTATGTTTTGTTATTTTATTTTCCCTTTGGTGACTATACAAATGAAGAATTTCACACTTTTTTTAATAGAATATATTTAGTGCTTCCAGGAGAGATGGGCTGCCCTACTGGAGTGCTTACTTCTCTACAAGATTAAGTGGAATGTATCAAGACTAGCCCAGATCTCAGCATCTAAAATGCTGACAACTCATAAGCACAGGTGACTGTGACAAGGTACCTAAGGAAGAAAATACCTGGGAGAAGATACCTGGCCATGATCTGAAAGAAAACAGACACTTCTAGGGTTAAGGTTTACTTGAACCTTCTCCCAGGAGGCAGTAGGAAGACAATGTGTATCAGCAAACTGAGGTAACTTCCCTTTTAAAAAATCCATTTGGCTTTCAGTTTCGCCCCTGGTCTCCTCCAACATTCTAATTTAAACATACTTGGGAAGAGATGTCTGAACTTCCTTAAATGTGCAGAAATAGTGAGTGACACATGCAGAAAGTATGAGATGGAACAGCAAACATGGCCAGGTTTAACACATTAGGAGCTACTACACAAGGCTGACAGTATTACCATCACTGAACCAGCCTTGCAGAAAACTAAGGCCTGCTGTATATTTTGTACACAGGCTCTTCACTAAGTAGAAGTGAGCTCCATCAGCTTCCAAACTGACTTGGCAGAAGGCAACGACAACCCAAAACCCTCATCGGTGTCCCAGCTTGCGCCAGGCCCAGGCAAACCCATCCTGCTATTTAGCCTAGCTCATTAGTGCAGGCATGCTGCTACAGACATACACATTATGTGTTTCAAACTCAGTCAGAGCAGTAGTGCAAGCAAATTGGAATAAAAAAAGAATATGTAACTAAAAATAACCTTAAGGAATAAAAAGAAAAAAAGCAGAAATTTCAGCTAGGAGCTCCTAAAGCTTCCAAATGGCTTCACCCTTCTGCTATGGGCACCATACTCGGCAGAGAACTCTCTCGGTAAGTCAAGCTCTGCCACTCTAAACCCTCTTCAGACCAATTTACAGCCTAAAAGAGATGAAACCAGTGTCAAGGGAGTGTTCAGTCCAATTTCTTTCAAAAAAAAAAAAGATTGTCAGTGTAGGGAGCTTAATTATGTCCTGCATTTCCACCGCTACATTTTAGTGCTTGGGTCCCTAACCCAGTCAATAACTGCTAGAAAGTAACAGTGGGAAAAGCAAAAGGACTAAAACATATTGAAAAATAAAAGAAGATTTGAGCATCCTAACACAAATGTAATACAGGACATCACTTATGTTTCTTTGCTGCTATTGAAACATTGAAAAACGATTTTAAAAGAAAATTTTTATTTAGAAATTATGACATTGATCAGAAATAAGTTTATAAAGTATTTTTTGTCAATTTGAGAAGGTCATGCAAATATGAGTTTTAGAAACGTATTACACCTAATCAAACTGTAAAACTTTTTTCCAAAAACAGAGGCTACAGTAAGAGCAGAAGACAGATATCTGGAAATTTTAACGTAGGTGAGTCTTTGGTCCAGGTAAGATCTGCAACATCTCAGACTTGCACGCACCCATGATCACAGTTTAGTTTTTCCCACTCATGTAAAGTGTTTTCTTCATCACTGGCCACTGCTGTGCAATGCTTCTCTACAGGAAGCCTCTGGTGCTTTCTTACTGCATTTTGCACCAGTGATTGCAGGAACACCTGCATACAGCAAAAGCTGCCAATGTGCTCTAAGAGAAATACATACTGCAAAGGAAAGGGATCCTTCTCAAGCTCAAAATACCACCTTAATCACAACTTTTGTTTCCTAAAGTTTACTTTGCTTGCTTCCAGTGTTCCCTACTCTGCAGGTAAGCAAGAAGTGCTCAAATTCCTTTTGGATTTAGAATACGTTGCTTCCTTTGTTTTTGTGTCTGTCTGCACTGTGTCTCCACTGCTTCTGTCAGATGATGTACCAGGTACAATGAATTTACCAAATGATTTACCACATCCCTAGAGAAATGAATCAGGATAACTAAATTATGTATTTATTTAACTTGCCAGGAGGTACAACAAAACAAAAATCTTCAGTTCTGAATTCTGCTCTCCAATCCACAGGCTAGCCTGGGCTACTCTGAAGCCATCCTACATAACTGGCTGCATTGTGGACACAGCAGCCCACGTTCAGCTGTCCTGCCACAGGGAGTACATCTTCTCTCAGCTTACCAGCAGGGAATTTCCAAGACAATGTGTACTTTACCCTGCTGAGCAAAGGAATTAGAACAATGAAAAAAGGATCACTGACAGAATGTCTTAATGTGGTTCTTGCCAAAAATATGAAAAGCAGAGCCAGTTGTCAGAAAATATCTATGGGACAGGTTCATTTTGCTTTCTGAAGTCATTCTGAATTAGCTACACACTGGTGCAGGTGGTAGGTCTGCTGAGAAGGAATTTGACAGGGCAGTTTTTTCCTATTCTATATCTTAGAAGTTATGTATAAAGAATCATAAAAACACAGAATGGTTTGGATTGGAAGGGGCCTTACAAATCACTTAGTTCCAACCCAGTTGCTGGAACTTGCACTTGTTTAACTTCATGAGGTTTGCCTGGGCCCACCTCCCAAGCCTGTCAAGGTCCCATGGCATCCCTTCCCTCCAGTGGAAGGAACTCTGCACCACAGAGCTCGGTGTCTTGCTGAAGGTGCAGTTCATCTCACTGTCCATATTGGTGACAAAGATGTCAAACAGTGCCAGCCCCAGTGGCAACCCTTGGAATGTCCCTCACCACTGCTCTCCACTTGGACATCGGGCCCTTGACCACAACTCCTTGAGTGTGACTAACCAGCCAATTTCTTATCCCCTGACTGTTGCATCCATCAAATCCACATCTCTCCAGTTTAGAGACAAGCATGTCTTGTAGGACAGTGTTAAATTCTTTCCACAAGTCCAGGTAGATGAGATAGCTGCTCGTCCTTTATCCACCACTGCCATAACACTGTCATACCAAAGCCCACCAAATCTGTCAGACATGATTTGCCCTTAGTGAAGCCATACTGGCTGTCACTAATTATTTCCTTATTTTCCATATGCCTTAGCATAGTCTCCAGGAGGATCTCCTCCATGGACTTGACGGACACTGAGGTCTTTCTTTTTTTCTCCTTTTAAAAATCAGGTTGTTTTCCCTTTTCCAGGTCCATATTTAAATCATCATCAAGAAGAAATTAGCCTAAGATGAAAATACATCAAAGGATGATTTCTATACCTATCTCAATTTTTAAAAAATCATTATTAACCTCACACACTGAAGACAGACTACAAAAATCTTACTATTTGTAGGAAATGTCATTCAATTAATATGATACTCTTGAACTTAATGTACTACTTCCTGGAGAAAAACTGTAAAACGTCATCAAGTATTTTAGGATCCATATAGCCTGATTGCATGAGGAACATAAGACATTTCATTGTAATGAAGAAAAAAGCACTACAGTATTAAAAGTAGTTCATTAGATGAAGTCTCACCTTTGCACCTATGCCAGAGCTTCAACTAACCTATCAAAAAAATATTCCTTTTTATTAAACCTAGTAAAATATTTCAGACAGTAAATAAGATTACAACTTTTAAATAGCACATACATTTGAAGTTACTTCATCTGAATAGACTTTCACAGGTTCCTTCCATGTTTGGTTTGCAAGGCATAACGATAAACTGCTTTTATTTTCAGAACTTAGAAAAGTATGCTTCAGAGAAAGACAACTTTTTTCATCTTTGCTTTTTAATAACTATTCTGAAACATAAAGGTGCTCGTATTTGACTAAAGACAAAGGAAAACATACATTTATAAGGTAAGTGGTAATGAGTCTCAAATTTCTCTTCCCAACTTGTAAAAGAGTCTCTCACACAGCACAAGGGAGGTGAAGGGTGCTGAGACAGAACACAAAGTTCCCCAGATCTCTGCCAGCTTTATAAAAGGTCAGAGCCTGGGGCTCCAGCTTCCCAGAGCTCCTGGGCTTCTGCTGACACATGAGAAGTGAGAGTGGGAAGGAGGGAATTCTTCCCCTTAAGTGAATGGCTCCAGAAATCCCAGGACAGGTGGAGATGGCAGTGTCAAGGCAGGCTTCGATGAAAAAAGTCTGGAATCCACATCCGCAAGAGTGTATTTATGTTTACTTTATTAGTTAGCAGCCTAGAGTTTGTTCTGTACACATTTGGTAGCCTTGTCTACTTAGACTAAAAATTGTTCTGAAGAACATCCTTTTATTTCCGGTACAGGATTTTTTTCAGGAAGTACCTACATGTCAAGTCCTCCTCCTCTGTGTTAGTTAACTAAAATCTGTGTACAGAGAAACCTTATTCAAATTGTTCTCTAAAAGCAAGTTGAAACAGTCATATTTAAACAAATGACAAAGAGACAGGTTTGAAGGTGAGAAAAAAATTTTCATAACACAAAGTCAACTTTAAACTTGAAACAATGAATTGATCTTAGAGATTAGAAAAGAGGAAGTGAAAAGTTATTTTTGCATGGTTCCATCTTAAATTAAAGTTTTTATTTTAAAAAAATGCTTACACATTAACTTTAGCTCTTAAAACCATTATTTTCTAACTTAACTTCAGAAAGATTCTAAGAATAGACTGATAAGAATTGCCACAAAATAAATTCTTCCTCCAGAATCAGTGACTGGCAGTTAACAGATCAACAGCCCTCTTCAAGCTGTGCCAATTAGATTATTTGCAGTAATGTAATATCCTCTATACCCAAATCATAGATCATCTAGTTCCAACCCCTTGCCATGGGCAGGGACACCTTTTACTAGACCAGGTTGCCTAAAGCCCCATCCAACCTGGCCTTGAACACTTCCAGGGATGAGGCATCCACAGCTTCTCTGGGCAACCTGTTCATGCCTCACCAGTAAAGAATTCCTTCCCAATAACTAATCTAAACCTACTCTCTCTCAGTTTGAAGCCATTCCCCCTATCCTGTCATTACACATCCTTGTAAAAAGTCTCCAATTTTCTCGAAGGCTCCCTTCAGGCACTGGAAAGTCACAATTAGGTCACACCAAAGCCTTCTCTTTTCCAGGCTGAAAAATCCCAATTCTCCCAGCCTTTGCTTGAAGGAGACCTGCTCCATCCCTCCCATCATCTTGGTGGCCTCCTCTGGACTCACTCCAACAGGTCATCTTCCTTCCTGTGCTGGAACACCAGAGCTGGACACAGCACTGCAGGTGGGGTCTCACCAGAACAAAGCAGAGGGGCAGAATCACTTCCCTCAACCTCATTAGATCTTTCTTATTTAATCTAACTTTGAAGAGTATCTCAATAACATTATCATCACAAATCAGCACCAACTCCATGATTCAGAGCATCTCTGCAGGAGTGGCTGAATGTTGTGCCCTGCACACCCTCTTCTTACTGTGCAGACCACCTCCTGAACACACAACACATGTGCATGCATATGCCCACAAATTTAGAGAACAAATCATGATAGCACTTACAATTTTGGAATCATAGGTAAGAGACCAGAAGAAATATTTTAATTTTCAATAGTTAGGAAAACAAATCTCTCCACAATACTGGTCTCTAGGTGTGATGGTAATTTCAAACCCTAAAGTAAATTGTGTCTGTCACTTATACAGATAAAAATACAGTTTTTATAACACTTTTTAGGAGCAGCTGTGCATTCAGCAACAGAGAATTCATTTCAACACTGACAAAATTTTCCTCAATGAGCAAAGGAGAAATAGAAGTGGTAAATATTAGCATATGCATGACTAAAATAAGAAAATTCAATGTTTTGTCAGAGGCATCTTTATGTTTTAAGCAGAACAGAAGAGTGACTAGGTATTTTGAGCTGTGCACAACTTCAAAAATGCAGCATCTATGTCTTCTGATTTTCACCATTTGTAGCTACAAGAGAAAATACATTCATGAGCTTTAAAGATATTAATTACAGAATCACAGAATAAGGGTTGGAAAAACCTTCTGGGGTCATGGAGTCTAAGCTTTGACTGGACACTACCATGTCAAGTGCCATGTCCAGTCTTTTCTTAGGCACCTCCAGGGACTCCACCACCTCCCTGGACAGCCCATTCCAATGTCTAATCCCCCCTTCTGTGAAGAAATTTCTCCTACTACAAGGTTACAGAAACCTTGCACCTTCTGTTCCAATGTTGTGAGAGGCATTTTGTTATTGTTTAGACTAATAGCAGTTGTCCCACTGATGCCAAATTGATTTTTGCCTTTTTTCTTTTATATATTTTCTGTATTCTTTACATATATATTTGTAGCCTATTATTATATTCGTAGTCCAAGTACTTTTCCCTACCTTTCCACAGGCAGAAAGAGAAAACATATTCCAGAGCTCCAAGCCCTGGGGGATACAAGGCCCTTATCCCATCCTGGTTCTCCCCCTTAACCAAGGTTGAAACCAGCTCTTCAAGACACATTGTTACAAACAAAGTTTGGTTCCCATCTGAGGGGCGAAGGTTCAGAGAGGGTTGAACCAGGGGGAATTACCTCACCACTTATGTCTCTGGTGTTTTTTATCAATTATGCTAATTTGCTAAACTTATAAAACTGTACTCACCCTGTGGCGGAGGGGGGGTGGGCGTTTTGTGGACATTTTCCATATCTGCCCCTGGAGGCCTCCCATAAAGACCTGCCTTTTTATTACCTTACCTTTACCATTACATTATCTCCTATCCTAATATTATCTAGAAAGTGTGTTGTTTCATTTCTAGGTTCTCTAAGGCATCACCACCACATCTGAATGTATCACCCTTAAAACAATAATCTGAAATCAAGTGGGGGAAGGATATAAAAAAATGCACTTCGGTATTGAAAGTCTGATACTTCGCTCGTTGACCGCCTTCCTCTGAAATATTCTTTAACAGTAGACTGAAAGAGTCTGTGGCTCTTGATGTGACAGTATCTCACATTAGCATTTCTAGGAAAAATTAATGTTTTGACCATATTATTAGATTCCAACAAAAAGATCCAAGTGCCAGACCCAATATCTAGAATTGTTGCCAGTTGAGGATTTCACTGATAAGAGAATTAAAATAGACCTAATGAAGTTAAACAGTAAAAAAAAAAAAAAAAAAAAAAAAAAAAAGGGGAGGACCACGG